>OX382323.1:13574092-13799896 GCA_947507615.1 Hemithea aestivaria
TTTACATTTCTCTATCTTCTCTATCCATTGTAATTGGCTTGATGAATTTAAAAATATTTCCAAAAATCTAATCAAGTCATTGCAACTAGTGAAATGTGTCTAAGTGCAATACTCTGCACTCATCATAGCCCATAGCAGATCGGCTGGTCTGATATGGCGCAGTAATGAGACATTTTGGGAGATTTGGGAAAGTTTTGCATTTGCCCAGGGGTGGGAAATTACTCGTATTGGTAAATAAGGTATTCTTTTTACTTCTAGCTGTTGGAGATACGCGATTGCGTTCTCTTGGAAGACGGGAGAACTATACTATCAACGATTGGAGTCGGCAGATTCAAAGTCCTTAGAAGGGAAATTACGTCTGAAGGGTATGTACTAACTTGCACTTCTAGTATCTCTAAAATGTTTATGATAATGAGGATTTCACTAAGCAAAATTAAATTTAAGTCTTATTGAAGACAACAATGAAGCTGAAAGCTTTTGTACTTTGTCGCATGTCTTTTACCATCTAGTCTCTAAAAATGAAAAAGGAATGATTTTTTTTTTTTTCAAGAAATTCTTTTCGTGCCATTTTTAAATATATCAAACTGGAAACACTTTTAAAATGTGTGCAATAATATTATGGAGGGCTGTTCCTAAGGAATTTTCAATAAATTAACTCGATGAATTTATATTTCAAAATTTGTCAAATACGCTCATAAGCTATACCACCGACTTGCGCCTAATATGTTAATGTTGGGTTAGCTATAATGTGATATTCGATTTGCAGTTGTTATATGGCCTATGTGGAAGAGATTAAAGATCACGAGCCGTCAGTCTCATTGGCCATCATGCAAAATCTAATCGATGCAATAACAATGAAGGGGATGGATTGGCTTTCAAAACTGAGAGATGACGTAATCGAAAACATAGAAACAGCTTTTGGAAAAATGCCTACATTGGAACCTTTAGAAGATTGGTGGGGTACGCCTGATGGACCCGCTTTCCTTTGGTGGCTAATTAATGCAATGCCGGTCAACCAGGACATAAAGGTTAGTTAACACCTCTATCAGTTTTCTCACTTTTCACTATCACTTTACTATCATGTATGGATGGATGTTTGTTACTTTTTAGGGTTCCATACCTCAAAAGGAAAAAACGGAACCCTTATAGGATCACTTTGTTGTCCGTCCGTCCGTCCGTCTGTCTGTCTGTCTGTCTGTCTGTCTGTCTGTCAAGATCCTTTTTCTCAGGAACGCGTAGAGGTAACAAGCTGAAATTTATAGGAAATACTAAAGTCCATTGCCTCTTAGAGCTGTGTAAATTTTAAAACTTCTAGGCCAACGCAATCAAAAGATATAGTCGAATATGTCGCAATTTTAAGCAAATTTTAGACATTACCAAATAAATCAAAACCTACGGGGCACTTCCCAACAAACTCAGAATCTTGAAATTTGGCACGAAGTAACTCCTTAGAGCCCAGATTAAGGAAAAATTGCGAAAACCATAAATTTTTATTTGCATCATATGAAAAAAATATTTTTAATAATTTTATACCTACTACCCCTTTTCTCATGAACGCTTAGACAAATTAAATTGAAATTCATATCAAATACTCAAGTCTATAATACCTTTAAACTGTAATAAAATCAAACCTCTATGTCAACGCATTCAAAAGAAACAGCAATTTTAGTCGCAATTTTAAACTCGCAAATACTCTCAAAAAATCAAAACCTACAGGGTACTTCCCGTGATCTCAGAATCTTGAAATTTGGCACGAAGCAACTCCTTAGAGCACAGATAAAGGAAAAATTGCGAAAATCGTACATTTTTAGTAACAATTTAAAAAAAAATATTTTTAAAAATTTCATACTTACTACCTTATTTCTCATGAACGCGTGCAAGTATTAAACTGAAATTCATATCAAATACTAAAGTCTATTATATACCCTTAAACTGTAATATAATCGAACCTCTATCTCAACGCATTCAAAAGAAACAGCAATTACGAGTATTTTAGCCGTATTTTTTAACTCGCGACTACTCTCAAGGGAAACAAAACCTACGGGGTACTTGCCGTTAACTCAGAATCTTAAATTTAGTACGCAGCAACGTCTTAAATCACAGGCACAGGAAAAATTGCGAAAACTGTAAATTTTTAGTTACATCATATAAAAAAAATATTTTTAATAATTTTGTATTTACTATCCTTTTCCTCAAGAACGCGTACAGGTATAAAATTGAAATTCATATCAAATACCCAGCTTTATAATAACTTTAAGCTGTAAAAAAATCAAACATCTATGTCAACGCAATCAAAAGAAACAGCAATTTTAGCCGCATATTTTCAAACTCGTAAGTACTCGCAAGGGAATCAAAACATACAGTATATAATATTATACCCACTTTCCCTTAGGGTTCCGTAGAAACCCGTAGGATTTGTACGGAACCTTCGGTGCTCGAGTCCTACTCGTACTTGACCGGTTTTATTCTCTACTAAACGGCTGAAGCGTTTGAGTGAAATTTTGTTTATAGGTATGTATAGTCAACAAAAGAAGTAAATTTTCATTTGCCACAACGAACTACCCTTGGTTCGTGACATTTCTAGTAGCATTCAAACTTTATATTATCATCCATTCTTACAAACTTTCATGTTAATAATATTTATTAGTAAGATTCTATTACTATCGAAACATCATACGTGCTTTATTTCTTTTTACAAGCTTTTTTAATTTCACCTGTCTGTTAGTTGTCTGTCTGTAATCAAATGTTGCAAGTTTAATTTGATCCATTTCCCGGTTTCCGATTGAGCTAAAATTAAGCATGCATGTATAAATCGGATGACAATGCAATATTATTATGAGCTGATCTGATGATGGAGTTGGAAGGTGTATTGTGTAATTCTCTTGTTCCTTCATCAATTGTAATTGCAATGATAATATTTAAAGCATGTTAGTTGTTTAACCCTTAACATGTACGACTCTTTGAATTAGTCAATAAAGAATTAATTTATTATTATTTTTCTTCATGCTTAGTGCAGTTTTTCTCTCGAATGTACTTAACCGATAACCGTTGGGGTAGACGAGTTCTCGAGTGGAGACCACGTCTCGGTAAACGTAGTGTAGGGCGAGATGGGGCGACGATATTCGGAGGGTCGCTGGGGATGGGTGGAGAAGAAAGACGGAGGACCGAGTTGAGTGGCGTGCCATGGGGGAGGCCTATGTCTAGCAGTGGAGGAACATGGCCTGATGATGATGATGATGATGTTCTTAAACCATTATTCAAATAATCAAATCAAATAATCTTTATTTAGAATAAATAACAAGGGTTCACAAAACATTGCAGAGACGATGATGTCCGCATTAGTTAAAAACTGTGTCGCAGACATCAAAATTATTATTATTAGGAGCCTGTAGTGTCCCACTGCTGGGCAAAGGCCTCCCTTCCCTCTCGCCATAGTTCTTTGTCTTGTGCAGTAGTAGACCAATCCTTGAGGTGTTTGTCGAGGTCATCACGCCATCTTTTTCTGGGTCTGCCGCGACGCCGTTTCCGAGTTGGTGGCACCCAGTCAGTGGTTCATCATCCGGCATCCGGCACTCATCCGGCATCCGGCAGACATGTCCAGCCCAATCCCATTTTGGCAAAGCGGCTTTTGGTTATATACCATATTTGTTTATAATTTCAGATACAAATGCTGGCGATGGATAACTTGTACAAGCGGATGCTAGCTATACGTTACATATTTGAAGCGATCGGTGATATATCTCCCATTTATGACAGGAATTATACTTTTGAAAGCGGCCCCTTTACAATTTAATGCCGGCATTTGTGTACAAGATTACAGATATTTAACGCAAAATCTACGATATTGAATAGAACAGCTGGTTTGTCTGCGAAATTCCAAAGTATACCTCAGCTTTAAAGGTTTTGCGTTAGATACTTTAATAGCCAACAGATTTCCATATTTCGCGGGTGCAGGCCACCCTTAAGCCTAGGATTCATTAAGGGATAAAATTACCAACATAATGCTGAATCGCGACACTGAAACGTAGTACTGCCATTTTGCGATGCATTGCCGTGACTGAAAACATTTAACTTGTTCACACTGAAAGAGCAAGCGCATAGATCTTGCGTTAACGCTCGCAACTTTTATTCATTGAGTGTACATTGAAGTTACGCGTCTTGTCGCTTGTCAGCAATGTTACCAGCGAAGTTACTGGGCATGACGAGATTAAGAGCGTGTATGTCGAGTGACGCTCTCTCGCTCGCACTATTTCACATATTTTGAAATATAAATTCATAGAATTAATTTATTGAAAATTCCTTAAGAACAGCCCTGCATAATATTATTGCACACATTTTGAAAGTGTTTTCAGTTTGATATATTAAAAAATGGCATGATGAGATTTTTTTGTAATAATGCTCCCCTTGACATTTTTTTAATATATCAAACTGAAAACACTTAAAATGTGTGCAATAATAATATGCAGGGCTGTTCTTAAGGAATTTTCAATAAATTAATTCTGTGAATTTATATTTCACTTCGTCACTCGATATACACGCTCTTAAAACGCTTGCAACTTTTATTCATTGAGTGTACATTGAAGTTACTGGGCATGAAGAGCCACTAATATCTCAAGTGACAGGTGCAGTGCCGAATTTTGTAATTCAAAACACAGAGTGCCACTGTGCCTGTAATAGTCAGCCATCATGCTTACTATCGGGCACCTTTTTTGCTTATCTTTTTAGTAAGAGGACGAGCAAGACGCTCTGCTGATGTTATGAAATAACGCTGCCAATAATATCAGAAGTGCCAAACTGAAATTTCATGTAAAATTCTAGGTGGCTTCACCAAGCCTTCTTACCCAAGTGCCATAAGATGTTCAGTGTCATCAGTCCAGTATTTTCACTATTATGGCCCAGTAATTTCGTCTTGGCTCATTATCATAAAAAAAGCGCAGAATTTACCCCTTATGTATCCCAAGCTTTATGTTCATAGTTTGATAATTGAACCTTTGTAAAATACCTAATAACTACTAAATACTTCTTCCTTAAATGTAATATAAACAGATGGTCTATTGACTAACTCAAAAAGTAATGATCACTATCCGACGAAATAATGTTCGAAGAGACGTGTGGTAAAGTTAAAAGATTTAATATACTTTCAAACTACTATTTACTTTCTTTTCAATTTCACTTTTTCAAATTTAATAATTTAATTATTTTTTTTATTTAATATTTATTTATTTAATATATTTATTTATTATTTCTTTTTAGTTTATTTTTCTTATATTTTTTAGATAAGTAAAATCGCTTGGCCTATTTATTTTTACATTTTAATAATTTATAACATTTAATTTTTGTCGGATTATAAATGATTTCAACTTTTCGAGTTAGCCAATTCCTAAGCTTGTTCCAAAAATGTGTAGTGATATAAGTGGGTGTATGTTTCAGACTGCGTAATTTCTCTCACAACTGCAACTCTTTGTAAAAAATATTTTTCTGGCTGCTTCCCTATATTATTCCATTGTATTTGTGGTAGTTATAAGTGTTCAAATTTTTGTTTCGCAATAAAATGTGAGTATTAACATTGGTTCGTGCTGATAATAATTTTAAAAGCAATATTGTGTACCGTACTAGCTTTTCAAAACTACTTAACAATAGGGATGTCTGATAAGTAAACAAATAAAATATAATTAGTCTGCAATTTAAATTCTTAATAAAAAAAAAAACGTTCATATATTTTTGGTTTGTGAATAAAATTAAAATGGGAGGGATACAACGCTTATAAGTCTTTGGGTGGGGACGCCCTATGTCACTATCTAGTATGTACCGACTCTTGGTCGATTAGTGACGTCACTGCCAAGCAACTTTAGCGCGTTACATCTCGCACGTTTTTATTAAATTTGCAAAGAAAAAAATACGTATCCCAATATTTTTTAATTAAAAGAAAAAAATAGTCAACATCCCTATTGACTGCAAAAAGTGATTTCATTGATGTATGATTTAAATAGAAAAATTTGTGATACCGTGACAATTGTGATATTATGTATATTAATAATTATTAATAATAAGAATTAGCTTCACGTTAATAAATAATAGAAAATAAATAAAAAATAATAAATACAGCTGTAATATTCCGTGAAAATTTAACGTTGATATCTTCAAATCGAGATTGAATAGGTACTCAAATAGCCTTTTGTAAATATAAATATGAGTTTCGATTTTGATGCAGCTTTGAATCTAATATGACACAAATAACTTGATTGGACGTAATAAGTGATACATAGACTTAAAACACAGTGGCTTCTTTAGGGATTGTTGAGAGCGCTTATACCGTGAGATTTTTTATATTCTTTGAATTTTGCTGCCCATGCCTTTTTTAAATATGAAACTGAAAAAACTTAAAATTTGTGCAATTTTTTTATCCAGGGCTTATCTTGAGGAATTTTTAATAAATCAATTCTATGACTTTATATTTCAAAATTTGTCAAATAATGCGAATGAGAGCGTCCAACCGTGTAAGCGCTCTTAAACCTGTTTTATAGATCTCGAATATATTGTAAATTGTCTTCCTGAAAATTTGGCAATAGTTTTTCAATACATGAGTGAAATAATACATATACATAGGTAAGTATGGCGGGTCCATTTTATTAAAATAATATTAAAATAAACAATTAGATGTGTAAGCTCTCGAACTTATTCGGTATCTTGATCTCATAGGTCAATATAATGATTAATTTAAGATGTGTTACAAAAAGTTTTGAGCTTTTCACTACCACAGCCTAGTTCGCAAGTGGTAAGTGAAATGTTTGAACCTATAGGTTGTGTCGACGATACAATGATTGTGTTTCTAGCTGTACTATAACACTTGTATTTTTAGTCGTGTTTTCGACTCGTCTCTACTTAAACTTTTAGAGGATAAATCGAAAAACATTGCGTCCTCGACAAAATTTGTATACCCTTTGAAAAAGTTTGAATAGAGTCATAGGCGTGGCCACAATGGGACAGAGTGGGGCACTTGCCCCACCCTGGCCAAGACCTAATCCAATCGAAAATAAACCCAACCGAAATAAACCATTCGCACATACTTCATAGTCAGGATTGATTTTTTTCTCGGCGCACGCAGCAAGCTGCTCGCGCTTTTTTATGAAAAAATTAACCAAGGTAAGACCGCGGATATTTTTCTTATTATCATAAAAAAAGGCGCAGAATTTACCCCTTATGTATCCCAAGCTTTATGTTCATAGTTTGATAATTGAACCTTTGTAAAATACCTAATAACTACTAAATACTTCTTCCTTAAATGTAATATAAACAGATGGTCTATTGACTAACTCAAAAAGTAATGATCACTATCCGACGAAATAATGTTCGAAGAGACGTGTGGTAAAGTTAAAAGATTTAATATACTTTCAAACTACTATTTACTTTCTTTTCAATTTCACTTTTTCAAATTTAATAATTTAATTATTTTTTTTATTTGATATTTATTTTTTTTATTTGATATTATTAATTTTTTTCTCGGCGCACGCAGCAAGCTGCTCGCGCTTTTTTATGAAAAAATTAACCAAGGTAAGACCGCGGATATTTTTCTGGTTACATATTATTTTAGATTGCTGCCCCACCCTGAATCCTGAACCCATGGCTGGCTACGTCAATGAATAGAGTACGTGTTTGAGGAGACGTCCAATACGAGTGTTAATCCAGCTCCACTTGTGCTGTATACGCGCGCAGTATCAAATTCCCAAACAATACAAAACGTCAAAAGCATTAATTGAATGAGAATTTGCTTTCGCGGGTCTCCAAGAACAATTCAGTGAAGAATTTCCATCGGCTTTACTATTAGTACCTACTTGATCTTACTATGACTTGACTAATTTCGAACATTAATGAATAACTTGACGCTGGCTAAATAAACAAACTGTCTGATATCATAATTTAAAAAAGTAGGTTGAATTTGACAATGCGCGCGTACATTTGCACGAAGTGGTGCAGGCGGTAAGACTCATTAAACACAAATTTGTAACGTATTGTATAATAACATGTAATAGGCGTATCTTTGTAATCTGGAATATTAATTATGTATATTAGTTCAAATTAAAAGTAAGTCTTAATAGGTATAAGTGTCTAAAAAATAATGCTCAAGCTTTAAAACCTAGACTATTTACTTTTTTAAGGCCATTGTGATACTCATTTGTAATAATTAGAGTGTAATAGTAATATAAGTATAGAGCAGATTTTTCATTATAACTTCTACCTTTCTATGTAATGTAATTAGGCGATTTTGTAACTGTCCTATCGTGTCAACGGACTGTTAGATTGTATTATATCTTTCCCTATATACACTTTCTACATTTCTTAAAGATCTCTATATACATTGTACCTACTATTTTTACGCCGCTCTCGGCTATCCATATTGTAAACCACCTGTATTAGTCATTAAATCTGATTATTTAATAAAAATCAATGATTGTAAACTTGTTTTCAATTATGTCTTGCCCACTCTGAGAATCAAATTAATGCTTGCCCAACTCAACATACATTATAATTTATAATATTTTTTGTAGGAAATCTATACTTATTATTATAATATATAAAGAGGTAATCTGACTGACTTACTCATCATCGTAGAGATGAAACCGATTGAGCTGCAATTTTGTAAAACGTTACTAGTTTGAGTTTCGTTTATGAACATTGGATAGGTTTTATGTCAAAAAATAACTTTTAAGGGGGGTCAAATTTTGTATTAAATTTGGAACCGCGAACCTATTAAGTAAAATTTTCATACAGAGGTAGCTTGAGTCTCGAGAAAGGATATGGGATAGTTTTTATTTCAGAAATCTTCCTTAGGGGGGAAAAGGAGGGTCAAAAAAGTATGTGTGGAAAATCATTAAGCACTGCTCTCATTTAGCTGAAATGTTGTATAGGTAGATGTAGCTTAAATTCTGCGAAAGTATATTGTCTAAAACTCATAACCTTCCTGACCCTTTGTAGGTATATTGGCACAGAAATAGCTGTAGTCCCGGCCCGGGACATGTAACAGTTTTTGTCCCAGAAATAATTGTATTTAATGGGGGGGGGGGGAGGGATTGCTGCAATTACATAACACATCTACACAAGGGCGGATCCAGGATTTGGTCCTGGGGGGGGGCAAGGTGCAGACAGGCAAAAATATTATATTTTTTACTACGAAAAGTGTGAGTTTAGCTCGCTCTGAACAGTTAAAAAGTTCAAATATCCTTAATAACAAGAGCGCGAGCAGCTTGCTGCGAGCGCCGAGAAAAAAAATTATAATCTTGACCATGAAATATGTGCAAAATTCGTAACTCCACAATGCTTCTGGGGGGGGGCTTGGCCCCCTGCCCCCCCCCCCCCCTAAATCCGCCTATGCATCCACACAGCACACCTCTGCGCGGCCAATGATAATGATTCGCCAAGTCGTTGGTCCAACGTTTGCCAACGTTGGCCGGGGTGCACAGATTATATAATATTCACCATGGTACAGATAAAATAAACCGAAAAACAAAAATTTACCTATAGGCGAATCATTGGCCGCTCAGTGTGGGAGAGCCATTACCAGCTGGGGTCAATTCTGTAAAAAGTCAAATGCGAGCTGCAAGCGTTAGCAATACCACTTTTAACTTAAAGTTTTTAGATTACAGTTTTTAAAAACCACAGTGTACAAATACTTAAATATACGCGTTATCAAAAAATATATGTAACATTTTAATACGTAACGTCTTAGATGTTTTTCCACTTTCTGTTGAACTTTGGCAGTACGCGACTCATTGAACATGAAAATTCTTGCTGTTCCAGACCAAAATCACATGCAACTTTATTTTTGTTTTATATTTTGCATCTTATGGTAAGTGTATCTCTGTAATGGCGTTTTTGAAAACAAAGAAAACCTAAAGTTATATATAGGTTCCAAAAAACGTAACGTCTTGCTACTATTTTGTGTTGGCTTCTTGCAGAATCTACATGCAGCTTTTATTATAGTCTGTGGGCCGTTTCGATAGTCTGTGATAATTTGAATTTGTGATGTCAAACACCGTAAACTTCAAACATTGCTTCAAACAAACGACAAAATTATTTCAATAAAAAATAGAAATGTGTAAATAAATAAATCCTCAAAATCAGTAGTGTACAGCAATTTATTAAATTAGGGAAGAAAAGTTTTTACAAGATATAATGATGTATTAATACACCTACTGATGTGGTAAATTCTTGGTAGAAAATGGATGCTTCGGCATCTCAAAAAGTAGACGCCGATATCAAGGATGTGTGTAGTTTCTTATTCAAACTAGGAAACACAGATTTCCCCACACCACTGAAACATAAAAATACCGTAGTTAAATATACAAAGATCCCAGATTTTGATTGCGACGCCAGAGGTAAATAAATATCATTTATTTTTTCCACTATGCACCTCGATGTATTGTCGCCATGAGTTTATTAGCTTATTGACGCGACGTGAAAATATAGCAACATGTCGCGTAAACAACCTTGATTACTTTCGAAAAAAGTTTTGAAAACTTTATTACTTTAGTTGAAAATGTTTGTTATGTAAGCATGCTTTGATGTAAAGTATGTTTGTTATTCTTAGGAAGATGGCCCCGCTCAAGCAACACGTTGGAGCCTCGTTTTCGTCGCATCATCACTCTTGAAGATCCAGACTTTAACACATCTAGATCACTTAAAACATTTCCATCAGTTCCTCCTAAAACTATGACAACCAACATTAGCAAAAGAAAGATAGTCACTATTAGTGAAGATGATGAATATGACCTTCATCCTAAATTCTGTAAGTACCCCATATGATTACATTAGCATACAACTATGAGATTTGTCTACATTGATTTGTCACATACATATGTTGAGATTGACCTCCATCACAATTTATAGGTTGTGTGGTCAACCTTCCTAACTATAATATGTTGCAGTATCAGGTTGCCAAAATGATCATTAGCATTAAGACATTGTTACATTTACATTTAATTTTTCTACTGCTGATAAATAAATAGTATACATGTATAACCACACATCCACTATTTATCAGCAGTAGAAAAATCTATCCTATCTCTATCCTATCCATCATATTGTGTGTGTTACATGTAGAGTAATCTTCATGTATTCTTAAAACATGCAATCTGGATTTAATCCTAAACTTTGTCAGCCCACATTCTCCTACTATAAGGCCCCTCTCTTATGACACATGTGATTTGCACCCAGGTCATTCCTGTAACCCCCTATGATGTTTACAACACATTTTTTTTATAATAAACAGGCCTATGTTTGCCTCATCCTGCCTGACATTTGTGTAAATGAAAGCACACAACAGATGAGTTCAGCAATTTGCTTTAATAAAAGTTTTTTTTTCAGCAAAAGATCTGACAAAATCTACTGTGAAGCAAATGACAAACAGATCTATTGTTGCTGATTTAAAAGATTCAACACAGTCACTGTGTAAGACTTCCCGTCCCACAAAGTCACAGAAATGTAAGTTATAAAATCAATTACTACAACAAATAACACAACTAGTACCACTGATGATGCCCTTGGTATCGAATAATACATAATAATTAGTTTACTACACACACTTCTTCAAACATTAACGGTAGACTGTATGAGCTGAACTTTGGTATAAAGCTTAGATTCTGACATAATATACTGCTTTTCAGTGGGTAATACCGCTGGCTGTAGCCAGTACTGAAATAAATTAAAAAAACATTGTAGTACATGATCTAAGAAGGATAATGGAAAAAGTTGCTACTTGTTGCTGTGAGGTGTTTGAGAACCTTGGCTACATGTAATAATACCCTACTTTATACTGTTTTGAAAAACAACTAAATTGCAATGTGTCAAATTAGTGAGATGCTGGCTTTATCATTCATAACACAAAACTGAGATAAAGTGAACATCCTACTAGCACAATGTACAAGTAGCATAAATTATTATTAATTGTGAGGCTGTGTTATCATTTCGTTATCATGTTTTGTTTACTTAGATATTTGCTTCCTGATACAGCGCCATAGATAATATACGAGAGACTCATAATTAAACATTAAGGAGTTCACATTTTGTGACATTGTAGCAGAGCATTTTATCTTGGCATAGAATGTACTGATGCTAATAGTTTTCCTATATTTTATTATTGATTAAGGATAGTCTGAACACAAACACATACAAAATTCTCAAAAATAATATATTTTACCATGTTACAGATGTAAAAGAAACTAGAACGAGTGCCAAATCATATAATGCGTACGATAGAAAAGAAGTCTCAAATAAATCAAGCAACAAAAGTGTGAGTTCTAACCTTAAAGGGTCTTCTGAAAATTTGAAACCAAAAACCTACAAGGATAAAGGTATTATAATATTTATGACCATACAAACAATTATAATTTTGTATTCTACATCTACAAATACAGTAAAATCTCACTAATCCGGAACTATTAAAAACCAGAGAGTGCCGGATTATTCAAATGACTGGATAATGAATAAAATAAAAATGTTTTCTACACTATCTAACTTCTTTAAAATGTCCATTTTATCTAACACCAAAACAGGTAAATATTAAATATGTATGCGTGTGCACGAGATAAGTTTTAGGGTTAGAATTAGACTGCTAGATGACAACGCATAGGCCTAAAGGCCTAGAGAGGCTAGGGAGGGTGCCGGATTATTGGACGTGCCATTATATTGAAGTGCCGGATTAGTGAATTATACTGTTTAAATATAAATAATAAGTCAGAAACTAACTCCCTAGATGACAACGCATAGGCCTAAAGGCCTAGAGAGGCTAGGGAGGGTGCCGGATTATTGGACGTGCCATTATATTGAAGTGCCGGATTAGTGAATTATACTGTTTAAATATAAATAATAAGTCAGAAACTAACTCCCTAGAAAAAGTGTGTCAAACCAAAATGCAAGTACACCTTGTCTTTAAAATACAGCAATTGGCAGATTAAAATGATATTATTTATTATGTTGATATAGTAGTAGTACATGATTAGTGATTGGTTTACAGAGAACTGGTTTCATGAGTGTGTGATTTTAAATCGCCGTCTATTTGTACACAATTTTGTCCAGTTACATTTCCTGACTTATTATTTATACATAGTTTTATTTGACATCAATAAATAAATGTATCTTTATTTTCTAGATTCAATAGCAAGTCACAAAAGTGTTTCAAGAACTAGTAATATAAGTAAAGCCCATGTTGCTCCTAGTGAAAGTGAAAAAGAAATGGCTATAATAACATCAAAATTATATGACAGTCTAAAAAGTTACACTCCTAAGAAAACTTATGAAAAAACTAAACCTAAATCACCCATTCCAAACAAGAGTATACCTTCTTTTGTTAAAGAGAAGAGTAGATATAAGCCGCATTCAAGAACTGTGATTCACGTGCCCTTAGATGAAAATTATAGACGTGGCGAGTCCACAAAATGTATTATTACAAGTCGAGCAACTGAGGCATCTAGCAAAGAAGTCTTCTCTGATGATGTTGAACAATATTCAACACAGTTCAGTGATTCAGAGACATATTTGTTAAGAGATATGAATGTCGGAACTGAACCTTTGCCTCGTACAACTGATCAGACCACAGAAACTGATACAATAAAGTCTCCAAAAAAATGTGTACAAAATGCTGATGTACAAACTGTACTTAACCAACAAGTTATTGATAGTCTCGATATACCAAATGTATCTTTAAAAACTGATAAAAGAGAATTGAACAGCAAAAGTAAATCAGTGGACATACAAAGTTTGTCGCTACCCGATCTAAATATACCGTCTTGTCAGATAATTACAAACAAAAATGAAAATTCTTTCCTGGACACACATTTCTGTAGAAGTACGTCATACGTTATTAGCAAGGCTACATTAACATATAAAACTAAGCAAAAGATAAATTTTCACGTAGTCGGTAAGAATGATAACACTCATTCTAATCAAATTCCTAGTCCATTGTCGTATCCTATGAGCGTCGTGTCTGTTTACAAGAAGGAAGCCAAAACCAAGGATGTCAGTAACGAGATCTCAATGGAAGAGAAACATGAAGGCGAATCCAGCAAGGAATTCAAAAACTCAATAAACGAAATAAAGTCACTTGATTGTTCCTACATCTCTAATAGTGATAAATTAATGAAACCCTCGGATATAATTAGCACAATAACCGTTAATAACGGTCTATTACAGAGCGAGTACTTGTGTGAACAGTTCCAGAGGGAACTCAACTTTATAGATTCATTTTTTGAATCACTCCAATATTTGGAGAGCAGCTCGTTCACAGATAAATGTTTCAAGGATGATAAAATAAACGCTCTAGTCAATAAGTCCTTGTTAGGATCAGAATTAGATGTGAAGAGTTCGGAGTATGATAATTTCCTTTCGAAGTTTGATAATGGCGCGAATTGCGATGACACAGAAACAACGGCTTCCAAGAATCTTTTACTGGTGAGTGTTATTCTTTACTTTGTAAATATTTTGAGTGGTCGTTTGATTTATTCATCGCACATCGCTCCCGACGGCATGTCGCAGCGCAGGCGGCGCCTTTCCTCATTGTTAACGATAATGTGGTGAAAGTGGCCCATAATGAATTATTGCTGCGATTTAATGTACATCTAAGTGGAGTAATTATTGAGTAACAGTGGCCGCGGATAACGTTCGCATTATAATTACAGCTCAACATACTCATCCGCGATGAGCAACGGCGAGCGAAGAATCTCTTGTTCGTACTGAAGAGGCGAGAGGACGCACTCAAGGATTTCACTAAATCTCAAATATTGTATCTGGAAAGCAAAAAGAAGCAAGACAACACGGACATATCGGCGCTGAAGAAGAAGCAGCGAGGCGCTCTTCTGAAGCTGCAACACGAATGTGGGGAGATGCAGCGCATGCGCAAGGCGCTCCTCACGCTCTCCGAGAAACGTAAAGTGGCTCTTATGAAAACTAAAAAGGATCTGGAACTGAAATTGAAAAATAATGTCGACGTCGAGCAAATTATCCTCGGTAAGAAGAAAGTGAAAAGGAACGCCGCAGCAGACCGAACGTCGGTGCCGCTCAAATGTTTCGATCTATCGAGTAGCGGGTGCGAGGACAGCACCACGTCCCGCGGCAGCTCCGAGACTACGTCCTCGGTATCGGATGCTGCGCTCCAAGGGCAAGCCCTCGCTCCCGTCACATGCGTCGAGAAGAGCATACAGACTGGAGACAGCATATGCGAGACCAAGTCTGTAGACAGGTGCACGGATACGGCCGCGGAGCATTTCGTGGCCGTCGACGGTGGCTACCTCAACATTTTATTCCAAAACTTGGCCCTACCCCAGATTTTCAGCGGCGGCAAGCAATATGAGGTGAACGAAGAAGCGTTGAAGAACATCGTCAACTCGAGCAACTCTCACCGCAGAGACGAAGAGGTCGAGATGGAGAGGCTGATGGACCAGATAAACAATTGGGATTCGGTCGTCGACAAATCTAGTACTCCGTCGACGGCGCGTAGCCTGGTGGAAGAGTTCGATCAGTATTACAAGAAGTTGACAGAGCAAGATAACTCTTTCGACGATGATAGTGATTGCAAGAGTCCTCCGCACGAGACTGTGGACACGACACCCGTTTGTGAAGTCACCGAAGTGATAGTTCAAGCTGCCGTGACGTGTGACGTTGTAGACGTGCCATATTCGGGTAGTAATCAGACATTGGTAGAAGATAATCCATTGGAGAAGTCGTGTGCTTGTGATGGGTTGGATGAAGTGAAGATGCCCGCCGTGACGAGTATGACGCGGCCTGAGTCTCCGCCGGAACTTGTACCTGAAGATGCTGAACCGACGCCGGATGGTGAAGACGCGCCGGAGTGGATTACATCGGAACCATCTTCCAAGACTGTTTTTGGTAAGTAGATTTTTCTGTTAAATTTTTTTTATTTCTCCACGCCCAGCTCAAAATGAATGGATTTAGTTCTTTTTATTACATTATACGGACATTGTTGCCTGCTTCCACGGCACACGTATAATATCAAACTTTCGTGTTTTGCTTGTGTCAGGTATATTATATTTCTATTTTCATGTAATAATTAGTCAGGTCAAAGTCAGAATGAGTCTAGTCAAGTCACACCTCCAGTTAAGGGGTGGAATCTTACTAGAAGTTGCCAGGAGTTTTGATTGGTAATTCCGTTCACATTTCAGTACTAAATCCCTCTCAGATTTGTGAACATTCAAGAACACATAATATGCAATATTCCTACCAGTATTACATGTTACTCTCCACGACACGATTGAAAGCAACAGACACTGAACTGATGATGTGACAATGACGCTCCCGCCAAAACTCAAAACACGGATTGAGTTGAAATTTGCTATAAATATTGTAAGGAACACATCCCCTAAAAATGATGTATTAACTAGTTAAATAACCTACTACTACCACTACTCACTACTACTTAATACTTTTTTGTTGTTTGTTTTATGTGTTTATTTTTTGTTGGGAAATTCGTGGGCTAAGTGCATTTCCGAAAATTATATCTATAGGGATTAGGTACTTCTCAAATTGAAAAAAAAAAAAAACAATAGACAGTCGATTTCGTTAAAACTTCAATATGTCTTCATTTACGTTTCAACATCAAAACTACTCGTAATTAATAATAGCATTCATGACTGTTAAGACGCTGATCAGTTTATTTGAGTTTTTTTTGCCTTCATTTACTGCCCTTAAAAGTAACCCGATCTTAACCACATAAAAATAGGCTAGCTTATGCTCGCGACTTTGACAGCATTGTAAAATCCTTAGTGGATGTCGACGTCTCAATGCTTAATATCGCTTCGCCAAAATTCAACTCAATTCGTTCAGCGGTTTGAGCTATGCGTTGATTTAGTCAATCAGTCAGGCACACTTTAATTTTATATAATATAATACATGCGCCCAGCGGTTTTACCCGCTGTACTGTAGCCTTGTGTAATTCCAGAGTCTAAGCGATGTCTATACCAAATTTCAGCTCAATCGGTCCACCCGTTTAGGCGTGAAAGAGTAACAAACATCCAGACCTCCATACATGCTTACAAATTTTCACGTTTATAATATTTGATCCCAAGAAAACCCAAGAAAAACATAATCTACATAAGAACAAAATCGATGGGCTCATGTTGCTTTTTCCTCAGTGGCATACATAAGACATTTTGTATAGATAACTGAGTTTCCCTTACCTTTTCCGTACCTTCGGGCGTGATAACAATCGATCCGTCTAATAATAACCTTTCCTTTGAGCCTATCATTTATCTAAATAAACATCTTCGAAGCCACAACAAAACATTCCACCTACATAGATTTTATACGGAGGAGAACAAAACACAGTCTATGTAAGGCTGATATAAGCGCCGGTTCTGTCCTTAGGGAGTATAGGGAAAAAAATACCCTTGTGGCTTTATTTTAAATAGTGTTTTTTTTTTATCTATTGAGTTCCTTCAGGTATAATATAAAAATACTAGATACGTATTTTTTGGTTTGTCAATATAATTAAAAACGGCTGAGATATTAAGCTTATAAGATTTTCGGTGAGGGACGCGCTACGTCATCTTTAAGTATATAATATGTTTCGGCCAAGTACATATATAATTGACGTCTAGAGCCCTCATCAAGGATATTTTTCTCACCTGTTTTTCATTAAATTTACGAAGTAAAAATTATGTATTCAATATTTTTAATAATGTACAGTCAACTACAAAGATGTATCCATGTTAGTCTTACAAAATGAAGGAACTTTTAGTATGCAAAAATTATTTACCCTTACCTCGTGACATTTTCAGTATCCACCAAATCTTATACTATATTCGATTCATTTTAAATGCTATTATTATGTATCACCTAAGGAAAAGTAGTGGGATAGATCATTGTTGCATATTAAACGAGTCGATGATAATATAAAGTTTGATTGCTACTAGAAATGTCACAAACCAAGGGTAGTTCATTGTGGCAAATAAAAATTTACTTCATTTTGTAAGCCTAACATGGATACATCTCTTTGTAGTTGACTGTACCTGTTGGTTATTTTTTTTGTATAGATATTATAAAAGCTAAAGTTTGTGTATTTGTGTGTATGGTTGTTACTTCTCTGCACTTCTTAAGCGATGGACCTCCAATTTGGTATGTAGAATTTGTTCCTGAAAAAACACATAGTGCACTTTTTAGCGGGTAAAACTATAATATACGCAGGGAAGTGGGGAAAGGAAACACGTTTTTAGTGTAGCTTGTAAATCGTATAATTTATATTTCTAGAACAATAGATCTTATGTTACTACCTAATTATTTACATCTACCTACAATAAAATAAAAAAATATCCATAATGTAGATAATTTTATTAAAGAATATTGGACACGTATTTTTCGCTTCCAACCGGTACATATGGAAGTCCAAAGGGAAAGCCTATGTTCAGCAGTGGCCGTCTTACGGCTGAGATGATGATGATGATTTTTTTATTTGTAATTTTTATAAAAAAACGTGCGATTTACAACGCACTAAAGTTACATAGTTACATGGAAGGGGTAGTGACGAGTGATACGAGTACAAAATGTATCCACAAGTGACGTCACGCGTCCTCACCCAAAAACTTATAAGCACTATTATATATATCAGCCATTTTGTATTTTATTCTCAAACAAAAAAGTACGTATCAAATATATTTTTATGAATTAAATTACGGACTAATTAATGTAGTAGAGTAGTTGAAGGTACCCACATTTTGTGTACACTACAAAAACCGGTAACAGCTAGTTACTAGTTTAGAATGTCCTGTGCGGGTGTGATCCCCAGCTTTCTTAGCTATTCATCCAGTGGTTTTACCCGCTGAAAAATGAAATAGTGCACTTTTTTGCGGGTAAAACATGGGTTATCCACGTGTTTTTCCACTTGGGCTTCCCATTGTGTTATTCCAGAATCTTAACTACCTAAATAGCAAATTTTAGCTCAAGCTCGGTGCAGCCCTTTGGGTGAGAGGTTAAGAGATAACAAATACAGATACATCACTTTTGCATTTATGATATTAATAGGATATCGTTTGTCTATCGGGCTGGCAGTCGGCCTAGAGATCTTTGGTCAGAGGGTCTATTGGCCCAAAACGACATGTAAAACACTAGAATCCATAGACGAAATTGCGTACATTATTTGCTTAAACCTCCTCATTAATAAGAGTAAAATAACAAACGCAGCAATGTACATTGAAATTGTCATCAATCGTAGTGGGTGAGAATTAGCCAATAGGCCTTCTGGATTATAATATTTAGCTCATATATTTACAGAGAGTAGTAGTGCGAGTTCCTTATGCGAGATGCCATCATCCTTGTCTTCACTAGCGGCCCCCGTGCAAACTGAAGCCGAGGAGTTGAGGAGACAACAACTGGCTATTGAACAAGAGGTATGTATCAATATGTGAACGGTTTCAATGAAAACTTAAGTTAATCTAGAGATTTAACAAAAGACATTTTCAACAAGTGAAATTTTAGTAAACTTTTTAAAAACAAGTTGTTATTACAAGCTTTTATTTTCTATCCTGTCTGTTGTCTGTCTGTCTGTCTGTGTGTAAAATAGTGCGAGCGAGAGAGCGTCACTCGATAAATACGCTCGTAAGGACTAAACTCTTAATTTATGCGATCGCTCATGTGTTAATAAGTGCGTGTCTAAAATGTCAACATGCTTTGAGAAAGCTTTAAACGGAATGTGACAGATTTACCGCTCCGTTGGTTACAGGATTTTCCTTTGCAGATATGCGTTGACAGGTACTGTTTACCTAAGATTTCAGAGAGGATGAGAAGTTTGTTATGTGGGCTGAACTTCATTGATAACTACGATTCTTAGATAAAATTTTGTAAACCTTTTATACAATCTTACTATTGTAATATTATAAACGTGAAAGTTAGAATGTATGGATGTCTAAATGTTTGTTTGTTACTCTTTAACGCCTAAACTGGTGAAGCGATTGAGCTGAAATTTGGTGTAGAGCTAGCTTAGACACTGGAATAACATTTAAGTTACTTTACAGCGGGTAAATCCGCTGCGCTACCGTCCGATGTTTAAAAGACCGCTAAGTGATAAATTGTGATTTTGAGATATGAGCAAAAACGTAAAATTTCGGATTCTAGAAAATTTTAAAATACATGAGTGTTCTTTTATGTACCGCCTGAGCAGTGATGTGCAAACATTACTGTGCTTCGGTAGGAGGGCACTGTAGCTAGTGAAATTACTGGGCTAAGGAGTCTTAACATCTTATGACTCTTGAGTAAGAAGCGTTGGTGCAGTGTTCCTTGAATTTCACATCATTGTGAAATCCTAGGTAGCACTGTACTGATTATGGGCAGCGTTATCTCTTAACATCAGGAGAGCGTCTAGCTCGTCTTCTAACACATCACATAAAAAAAAATTGGCAAGTGTTTATATTATACACCCATAGTGATCATTTAGTAGTATTCTAGAGTTTAAGATCGATACAACTGATATTTATTATAAAAAAAAACCGGTCAAGTACGAGAAGGACTCGAGCACCAAGGGTTCCGTATTTATCCGTAGGTTTGTACGGAACCCCAAAGGAAAGTGGGTCCCTTGCGAGTACTTTCGAGTTTGAAAGTATGCGGCTGAAATTGCTGTTTCTTTTGATTGCGTCGACATAGATGTTTGATTTTTTTACAGCATAAAGTTATTATAAAGCCGAGCATTTGATATGAATTTCAATTTAATACCTCTACGCGTTCTTGAGGAAAGAGGTAGTAAATACAAAATTATTAAAAATATTTTTTTATATGATGCAACTAAAAATGTACAGTTTTCGCAATTTTTCGTATTCCTATGATCTAAGAAGTTGCTGCGTACCAAATTTCAAGATTCTGAGTTAACGGCAAGTACCTTGTAGGTTTTGATTCACTTGAGAGTAGCCGCGAGTTTAAAAATGCGGCTAAAATTGGTGTTTCCTTTGATTGCGTCGACATAGATGTTTGATTTTTTTACACTTTAAAGGTATTATAATCCTTAGTATTTGATATGAATTTCAGTTTATTACCTGCACGCATTCATGAGAAATAAGGTAGTAAGTATGAAATTATTAAAAATATTTTTTATATGATGTAACAAAAAAATTACAGTTTTCGCAATTTTTCCTTTATCCGTGCTCTAAAGAATTGCTTCTTACCAAATTTCAAGATTCTACGTTCACGGCAAGTACCCTGTAGGTTTTGATTTATTGAGAGTAGTTTCGAGTTTAAAATTGCGGCTAAAATTGCTGTTTCTTTTGAATGCGTTAACATAGAGGTTTGATTTTATTACAGTTTAAAGGTATTATAAACTTGAGTATTTGATATGAATTTCAATTTAATACGTTTACGCGTTCATGAGAAAAGGGGTAGTAAGTATAAAATTATTCAAAATATTTTTTTCATATGATGCAATTAAAAATTTATAGTTTTCGCAATTTTTCCTTTATCTGTGCTTTATGGACTTGCTTTGTGCCAAATTTCAAGATTCTGGATTCACGGAAAGTGCCCCGTAGGTTTTGATATATTGGGGAATGTCGAAAATTTGCTGAAATTTGCGACATATTCGACTATATCTTTTGATTGCGTTGGCCTAGAAGTTTGAAATTTTCACAGCTCTAAGAGGCAATAAACCTTAGTATTTCCTGTAAATTTCAGCTTGTTACGTCCACGCGTTCCTGAGAAAAAGGGTCTTGACAGACAGACGGACGGACGGACGGACGGACGGACGGACGGACGGACAACAAAGTGATCCTATAAGGGTTCCGTTTTTTCCTTTTGAGGTACGGAACCCTAAAAACAGTAATTTTGCTGCACTTATTTTGCTTTGGATATTTTGTCTGTAGCTCAGCCAATTGAAGAGATACAAATTTGGGACCTAGACCAATAGATAGAGAAAAAAATACTCTAACCGGTGGAATAAAAACAAAGATTTTGGAAAAATGTGGCTTAGCTGTCTTTTAAAGATCGGACGGCAGCGTTGGGCGCATCTATACTTCGTTTCAAAAACAAAGATAATTTTTGCGGGGTTCAAAGGTTATATATCTATGAAAATATCATTGATATATTCACAAAAACTGTTACATCCAATATATCTTATGATATTTATCAGATCTCTTCTTCTTAGTCGTGTTCTTCATTACTGAAGGTCGCGTCCTTGAAAGTTGACCATTGCCTGCCTCGTGAGTTGTTTCCACTTCGTCCGGTCCTCAGCTTCTCGTATGGCACTTACAACTGGTAGGCCAGTGAGGGCGGTTATTTGATCACACCAGCGACTAGGTGAACGGCCGGGGGGTCTCTTTCCTTCTTATCAGATATATTATGAAAAATATCCTATATATATCCAATTTATTAAGATATTGATCCTTTGAACCCTGCAAATTAGCTAAAAAATTATCTTTGTATTTTAAACGTAGTATAGTTGATTATAATGTATCATTTCAGATAAAGGAACTGGAACAACAGCAGTCCAGAATGCTGGTGGTCCGCGAGATACCGGACAAGCCGCCGCCTCCGTACACGCCGCCGGGCGATGTCAAGCCGAAGTCTCCGCGAGCATTCCGACCTGATGACGCGGCCTGCGATCTCATACGCACTATCATCACACAACCTAACACTGAAGTCGAAAACACTGACGCGTTTGAAGTGTAAGCTTATATCATTTGACGACCTCTGTTGTGCGGTGGGCTAATACCCGCTTGCAACGCAGAAGGTTGCGGGTTCGATTCTCGCATGAGGCAAATATTTGTGTGATCCACAGGTATTTGTTTCTGGTCTGGGTGGTGGTTTTTCAATATCTATTATAAGTATGTATTTACAAAAGAAAAGTATATAAGTATTATATCCGTTATCATAATCACCACAATACAAGCATTAAGTTGCTTAGTATGGGGTTAAGTGGCGCTGTGTGAATTGTCCTGAAATATTTATTTATTTTACAGTTTTAGGAAAACTCACAGAACAGTGCCAGTTATTCTACCGTCTGAGCAGTGATGTGCAAACATTACTGTGCTTCGGTAGGAGGGCACTGTAGCTAGTGAAATTACTGGGCTGAAGAGTCTCAAGTAAGAAGCATTGGCGCAGTGCACTGGGTAGCACTGTACTAATTATGGGCAGCGTTATCTCTTACCATCAGGAGAGCGTCTTGGTCGTCTTCTTACTTAGTTGTATAAAAACTTGAATCTAGGTCCAAAACTAGGGTACTTCAATGTAGGGACATTTACAAGTTTACATGGGGAACAGAATATTACAAACATTTTAAAGAAACAATAACTTGGTAATTACAATAATATACATGGGAGCAATTTTCAAAACATCACATGCAATTTTTAATAAACAATACTGTGCAATATTATTGTGCAGGGCTTCTCTTAGGGAATTTTCAAAAAGTTAATTCCACGAATATGAATTTATATTGCAAAATGTTTCAAATAGTGTGAGCGAGACAGCGTCAAATGGTATAAGCGCTCTTAAACATTGGCTGCGGCGGCGTTTTATAGAACTATATCCCAGGCGCCTGAAATTAATTGATTATTTCTATGACAAAACGTTCAGACCTCAAAAACAGAACTGTTGTGTTTTCAGCTGTCAATCTTACTTAATATTATAAACGTGAAAGTTTGTAAGAATGGATGTCTGGATGTCGGGATGTTTGTTACTCTTTCACGCCTAAACGGGTGGATCGATTGAGCTGAAATTTTGTATAGAGATAGCTTAGACCCTGGAATAACACATAGGCTACATAAGTACTCTGGGTAGAACCGCTAGGCGCAGCTAGTATGTTTATAATTAACGTTTTGCTCAATTTAATAATAGTCGGGCTCCTTAGCCGAATGTATGACCCGGAGCGGTAGAAAGCATCAAACTTGGCATGCGTATAGCTTTACCATTCATAAGAAGAAATTTTAGTAGAAACACCCCCCCCCCCCCCCCACGACAATGTTTCTACCTCTCCCCCCACTTTTATCGTCAAAGTTGACTTCGTGAATCCTTTTCGTGCACCAGTAGCGTAGAATATATTTTTCAAACCATAAGTGCATCATACCTCCAAGGACATTATTGTACAAAATTTAATAGGCAAGCCATATATAAAAGATACTATATTACTTTTAGCCCAGTCAATGAGTGCCCAAAAAGGGTATGTGGATCGAAATGTCGAAAGCAGAAAAACTAACTTAGTAACTTTGTTTGTACTAGTTAGGAGATAAACATACTAAAAGTCCCCACCCCTCCGAGGTGAGCCCGAGGGGGGGGAGGCCGAAGAAGGTCCCATTTTTAGGTTTTTTGCTTAAATGTCAAAAACTGTGAAATGTACGATATTTTGTTGTACTACATTATTAAACCCAATAAAATTTTCTACAACTTCGGCCTTGACACTTTTCATCTATCTCCAATCGTTGTCCAGCTATGAGCTTCCAAACATGGTCTATTTTGAAGACGCTTAAATTAGTTTTCCATACAAAGTTGGTAAAAAAATCTTACAAATAAAATTTGACTAACTTCTGGTTGTCGTATCGTAATTAAACTTTGCAAATGTCTAGAAATCTGATGACAGTTTAATAATCTGGTACCACTGAGCTGATCTGATGATGGAGCCAGGATATGTTTAATGAAACTCTTCAATGGCTATTAGTAAACCCGTCGAGTTTGGGCACATTACATTCGAATCGATGAGACTTTTTCATGACACTTACTGTCGAGGGTCTGATAATGGACCAGGAGGTGCCTACGTCTCATCAATCCGAATGTAATGAGCCTAAACTCGCCGGTTTTACTAACAGCCATTGAAGAGTTTCAGTAGACACCTCCTGGCTCCATCATCAGATCAGCTCAGTGGTACCAGATTATTAAACTGTCATCAGATTTCTAGACATTTGCAAAGTTTCATTATGATACGATAACCAGAAGTTGGTCAAATTTTATTTTTAAGATTTTTTTACCAACTTTGTATGGAAAACTAATTTAAGCGTCTTCAAAATAGACCATGTTTGGAAGCTCATAGCTGGACAACGATTGGAGATAGATGAAAAGTGTCAAGGCCGAAGTTGTAGAAAATTTAATGAGGTTTAATAATGTAGTACTACAAAATATCGTACAACGCACAGTTTTTGACATATAAGCAATAAACCTAAAAATGGGACCATCTTCGGCCTCCCCCCCCTTCGGGCTCACCTCGGAGGGGTGGGGACTTTTAGTATGTTTATCTCCTAACTAGTACAAACAAAGTTACTAAGTTAGTTTTTCTGCTTTCGACTTTTCGATCCACATTTCTTCTTTTACTGGACTATTTACTATATTAGGATATTTTTTAATTTGAAAAAATACTAACAGTGTAAAATATACAATGACTTGAAACACCAAAAAATTGGTATTTTTTTTTTTCATTTCTATTTTTTTTTTGCTAAACATAACGCCACCAATACCGTTGTTTTATATCAGAAATGAAATCTACATCATCGGTTTATCCGAAATTGACACCGAAATTTTTCTCGTGGCTCTACATCGTCTCCCAGAGTTAATTAAATGGAGAAAGGTGGCGCGGCCCCTTTTGCCCCCCATCCTTGCTGCCAGAGGGGGTGATGGGGGGGGGGGTTTCAATCTTAATCTGCTTATTTGGAGATAAGGAATCATTGTGCCAAGTTTCAAACCTCTGCATGAAAACGACATGTTTTGCGCCCAGAGAACGTCTTATACTATGGAATTTTGGAAATTATTAAAAAAGAAATAAATCATATTTTTGAAACTATAAATCCTGGCAATATACTATAAAGGACAATATTGTAGGGAATTTTACGGAGAATAAACTTTCCCTTGACATTTTTATTCTAGCTCTCATAGTTTTCAAGAAAAACTAAAAAAACTAAAAATAGGGACATAAAAGTGGGGGGGAGAGGTGGAAACATTGTCGTGGGGGGTGTTTCTACTAAAATTTCTTCTTATGAACTGTAAAGCTATACGCATGGCAAGTTTCATGCTTTCTGCCGCTCCGGGTCATACCTCCATACAAAATCGAGCTAAGGAGCCGCACTATAAGTCCTTTATAGCTACAAGCTCTAGATAATCTCGCCTCTAGTTCTTTCTAAAGCTTTTCTTATTTCCAGATTCATGCAAGACTTCTGCGAAGACTCAAGCAAGAGGCTAAAGCCAGAGAAAAGCGATAAACCGTGGGACTCATGCAACCTTTTACCACAGAAACCACCCCCTGACATTGAGAAAGTGGTTGAATCCACATCATCAGACCTCATCGACGTCCTGGCTGGCGTAACTCCCGTTACAGTTTCTGGTATGTTTTAAAAAACCTTGTTAATTTATCATAAAACTTTCCCTAATAACATTAATTTAGGTACCATTACATTTTTCAAGAAATTTGGGTTTTCACGAAAAAAAATTCCGCCAGTTGGCGCCACTTTGGCAGGAGGTCTATCCCAATCTATTAATCTATGATATAGATAATTTTCGGTGTTTGTCTATGAATGTTATAAATAAACAAGTGAATTAAATTAAAAATTTAAAAAACCCCCAACGCAATATGTAAATCACCGTTTTGTGGTGGCTGCCATCTTAGATTTTAAATTTATTTAGTTCGTTGTATTCTACTCGTTAAGCCCTTTCTTTTGATACCCATATTAACGGAGTCGTGGAACAAAAAAGTAATCCGCCATTTTGTAGCGGCGGCCATCTTGGACCGATCTCCACCATACATGGCAAAAAATACTCTCGACTAACTCTACTTTCATACAAAAAAAAACTAAATCAAAATCCGTTCATCCGTTCGGGAGCTACGATGCCACAGACACACACACACACACACACACAGGCAGACAGACACGTCAAACTTATAACACCCCGTCGTTTTTGCGTCGGGGTTTAAACATGGATAATTCTTGAATCTAACCTTCTTGTTCACGTACATAATATGTACTGTTTGTAAAGGTTGTAGGTACTCTAAAACTTTTGATAGGTGTATGAACCTGGCGTCACGGTGCTGCCTCCTGCCCCTCAAGCACAGACGCTGCGTAGACTTGTCTTGCTGTCAAGTCAAACTGTCATCCCATACATTCACAAAAGTACAATGTATGGGATGAAAGTTTGACTTGACAGCAAGACAAGTCTACGCATTATCCATGCTAGAGGGGCTGGTGGCTATTATTTCAGAAAACCCTCATTGTCAATGGAACCTAGTTTTTGTGATATAATAATTAATAAACATAATATTTTCTATATCAATAATTATAATCATTCATAATTTTTCTGCCCTGGCACAACACGTCTTCCTCCTAATCACACGTAATATCCTCGTTTACTCCCTTAGCACGCATATCTACTGTGAACTGTGTGAATAATCAAACAGTTCATCCAAACTTTTTTAAGGGCGTCCCCAGTCCCCATTGTCACATGACCTTATTCTCTAACGAGAGGTGTTACAGACGTCTAAACATCATTGATTGATTTAAAAAATAGGAAGATGCGATACTGACTTTTCTGACATGGTCCGTTTCAATTAGACCCAGGGCCCAATTTTAATTCGGTGCAAGGCACAATTTTACTTTGGTGCGACACATTCCGATCCAACAGGCCCAAGTTTGGCATAGCAAATATAGCGCAATGCCGCATCTTCCTATTTGCTCTTAATCCAAGCCATTTATTTTCACCATCTTCTTACATTAATATATCAATATCGTACGAAATTTTCTCCAACAAACCCTTTCCTTTCATCCTCAGGTATCAGTTCCCGACGGTCAGACCACATAGACGACATATTATTCGCAGAATGGCAACGAATCGAACCACAATGGACGTCCCTCCACACAGACGAAGCCCTCGTCAAGAACCAACTCTTCGACACCATATTCCAGCGAATACTCACAGAAACTGTTAACGAGTTCAAAGAAACCGTACTGCAGATGTCCGATTCATAAGTCACAGATAATATGTCAATTTAGATGCGCGTGCGCCGTACATAAAAATTAACAGTTTTTGATATTATAGTGAATGAATGAATGAAGGAAAGAATGAAAACTCATTATTGACACAACAAAATATGTAAAAAATCTGAAATTTGACACAATTATTACGGTGCTGATTTTTAAGGCGCAATAAAGGCGCGCCGCAACGGGTCGCATTTTCCGCCTGTAGGTAGTTTGCGTTACTTTATATAAAATTTACGCAGGTAGATTTTTGTTGTGCGAAGCGTTGCGGTCGTTTGGCGTCTATACGATTTTTTACGGATTAATTTAGATACAATACGACTTTTCTGACGGTTATTCTTAGGTGCAGTAAATACGGCTGAAATAGGTGTTATTAAGAGCATAGCTCTAATATAATATTTATTTAACACGATAAATGCACGGTGTGACTATCCTGATATATTTCTTTAGTTATATAGGTAAACATTAGTGTTGAACATTCTTGTATTTATATCATACATAATCTAGTTACTGTTTAAAGTAATATCATGTTTAAAATCAAACATATTTTTGTAACTGCATGTTTAACACCTACCTTGTAGATTAAAATGTAAATTTATTAAAGTTAGATACTCATAGGGCATTATACTCCGGCAAACTATATGTTAAAAAAATTGTTAAATATATAAAATAAAAAATTCGCAGCTTTTTATTTATATTTTAATCTGAAATAATACATAATGACAAAAATATCACATAGTTGTTACATTTGACACAAACTACCTACTTATTATAAAAAGTTCTTTTAAATACAAGAAAATTTACAGTCGAAATGGAATTGGGATCTCTTGAGATTTACATTCCTCGTTATTATGCTGGGTCTCCAGTCCATGTTTTGGTCTACACAATCAACAAAAACTTGTTAACATTCAACATAATACTAAGCGATTATAATTAATATTATGTTTTTGTTGGTACGTGCTTTCCATCGGGTATGGAATACAAAAACATTGTTGGAGCATACAATGAAAAATGTTGTGATGTTTTTGTTGATTGTGTAGACCAAAACACGAACTGGGGATGCGGCTTTAGGGCTAGCATTTTAATGATATTTTAATATACTTCTCAGATTTAGAATAGAGCACGAAAGGTTAATATAAAAATATTGATTTCTTTATACCAAAATTGAATGAGAATAATATTATAACATACTCTAAACTTAAAACAATTAAATTGTAGATGTTTATTTTCTGTCTATTTTTAAAATTAAAGACATTTTAATAACTATTTACAACACAAATACACATTATATTAAAACTGCGCTTACGCGGAAGAAATAGGTATCTACTAATATATCGCACACCTAATTAAATAACATAACTAAAAAAAGTAAGATAAAATAAGAATATTTTTTATTGTAAAGTAAATATTGACAATCGCAAATTTATCTCTACATATTTAGTTGCAAAATGTCCTATTTTGAGTTATATTAAGTGTACGATATAGGCTCACATGTTAGTGTATTTGCCAGTATCCTGTTTGTCTAAAAAAAATTGAAGATATGCGTCGGATCAAGAGCGAATGTAGTTGCACATTGGACAGACTATACAAAAAAAAACACATTGACTTATGAGTTAGCCATGGTGAAATAATTACAATTATTAAGTTTTGTGTTTAAAAAGTGACTATAAATAGTATAACATTAAGTAACACAACACTGATTTACAAAACAAATTATTCAGAAATAAAATTATCTTAAAATATTATGTACCTAATGGCTAATCTAACTCTATAATAATAATTCAGCTCGTGTAAAATATTTAATTTGCTATACGTATTCCAAAGACTAGGGCATCCAGCCTAAATACAAAAACGTTTATTAATACTGTAGAGGGTTTATTAACGGATCAAATTGACCGTTTCCGTAGCCAAGAGCCAAAAGTTCGTGGCTGGTGGCTAATGCAAAAAATATAATAAAATATTATAATGTACGAGTATATTCTGTACGTATAGATTCTGCAAGAAGACAAGATGAAGACGTTGCAAAACGAAACGCTTTTTATAACCTTAATTTAATTATAACTTATTAGATTTTTTTTTTTTTTTTTAAATTGTGAAGTATGTCGGGGAAGCTGGATGAGATGAGACTCGCACAGGATCGGAAGGTGTGGCGTGAACATCAGGAGGCCTATACCCAGCAGTGGGTGGATACGGGCTGAGTAGATAGATAGATTCTGAAAAAAACGCCAGTTACCAAAAGATGCGTAACTAAAATAAATAACTCGGCCAAGCGCTATTCAAGCTACGCGCATTTTAGGCTTCCGTAGTACTAGCAAATCGAATATTAACAGCCTTAACTTTCATCAATGATATCTTTAAAACTTATAAAGCTATCTTAACCGCTATAGTTTTTCTGGAAAGTTCAGTTTTGAAACTATGTTTGTGCGATTTCTTTCAGTGTTCGAAAGTTCAGATTTGAGAGGGGAAGGAGAGGGAGTGGGGGACGACACCCAAAAAAGTTTTAAACTGGAATATCTTTCAAATGGATCACTATATCGAAAAAGTTTCTTAAAAACCCGTCCCTTATTTTAAAATACTTATAGATAGCCCAAATGATGGGATCAGCCATAAAAAAATTCATCCCCATCTTAAGGATCGTCCACATATGCCGCCTAATGACTCGGCCGAACGTTCGCCCGAGTGCACAGATTATATATATGCACTTGGGGCACAGATTATATAAATCAAAAAATAAAGAAAATTCAACTAATTTCAAGTAATCATTTACACAAAATGGCTTCAAATGATCCATGATTGATTAATATTCAATATATTATTAAAGTCGTTAGCTATGGAGCCCATAATGTATACCAGCAATTTACCGAAAAAAAACCGTAAATATCCGAACACAGTCGTCAATAGACAAAAATTGCTCGTCCATAGACAAAACCACACTTGCCGAATCATTCGCCGGTAAATGTGGACGACCCATTAGATGTTAGGGAGGTACGAGTAGGTACCCTAAATTATTTAATTTTGAATATTATTTTTTTGTACCGTTCTCACGTTATCCCACAAAATTTTGAAAAAAACCTGATACTTCTGTACTCCCAAGCGGGATTTAATCAATAAAATATATGCTTAATATATAGGTCGATTTGGAGGGTAATTTTTATTTATATAAGTCGCTGTCGTCTTGTTAGGACTCATGTTGTTTTCTTACAGAATCCGGACTTTGTTCGTATATATTTCGACAACGACTATATATCATCCCTTGAGGGGATTCTTTGTCGATGATGACATTTAAATCATTTTTACAAATTTCTTTTTTCACAAAAACACACCCCTTTAGTACCACTACTCCTATTTGTAATTTTTCATGCAATATATGTAGAAAAATGTATGTTAAATAAATAATGTTATCGTACACGAATTTGAAAACTGACACATTATTTCTAAAATAATTAACACAATTTGCGCTTCACGACACTTGACTAACTGCAATGATATTTTAAATTATAGATACATGTGTGTACAGCATTTTTGGCAAGACTATGTTATAAATAAATAACTAAGTGAATTAATAGACTCAGAGTTTTTTTTTTTTTTTCTTTTTAATAATATGGCAACATGTGCATTTTGCCAGTGTCGAGTAAAATTCGTGAATGTTCACGGGATATTAAATTATGGTCTCCACTTTCGTGTTTTGCCAGTGTCAAGTAAAATGTTATTTTTTAAGTAATAAGTTAGTTAGTCAGGTCAGAGTCAGAGTGAGCTTAATAGCTCGTCTAGTCGTCTAGTCACGTGAGTCTTCCAGTAAAATGGGTGGAATTTTACTGAAAGTTCGGAGGAGTTTTGGAGGGGGCACCAAAATTCATATTTCAGCACCATATTACTTGCCTACATCTGTGCACATTCAAAAACACTTAACACGCAATATTCCACCATTATTACACGCTAACAATCAAATTCTACACGATTATTAAGCAAAAGACGTGGAGCTAATGATATGACCAAGGCTTGCCGCCAAAAACTCCAGACTCAGAGTTGCACAGCAAGATGTGACATGACTTATGACGATCGTCAGTAAAGGCATCGACAGTGTTTTGTTTTTATTACTCACTAAAACTTTATTGCAATCTACTCGTCTCATAATTTAAAATATCATTACAAAGACAGTCACTAGATTAAGCTACAAAATATAAGTCGCGCAAACTTTTTGACTGATCTGAAGTTATTAGTAGTAGCCATTATACCTAGATACCAAAATAAATTAATATTTCAGGACATTTCGCATAGCGCCAACTAACCCCAAGCTAAGCAACTTAATGTTTGTGTTATGGTGGTGAGATAACGGATATAATATGTACTTTTTATATACTTTTCTTAAGTACATACCTACTTATAATAGACATTGAAAACCACCGAGACCAGAAACAAATATCTGTGGATCACAGAAAAACATTTGTCCCATGCGGGAATCGAACCCGTAACCTTTGCGTTGCAAGCCGGTAATTAGCCCACCGCACCACAGAGGTCGTCGGTCGTTCAGCTTTCTTCAGACCAGTCAAAAGATTTGCGCGGCCTTAACCATCAATAGCTAGTAAAGTTTGCTCTTACTTTGAGATAAGTAAATGCGATTTTTTATTAAAGCTTTTCGTGGATTTTTCGAGCTCTTACACACGCATCACTATTTCGATGCCACGGAATTAAGTAGGGACAGTTAGGCTATGCGCACAGCTAGTAAAATGATATAGGGCTATGCGCGCTCGTGAATCGCATAAACATTCTCCATAATATTATATTGTCTAATACAGTTCCATGTTACTAATTTGTAAAGACAATAATTTTATGTCTGAAGATCTCACAGAAACTCAGACTATCAATAACGAAATGGTCTTATTATTCTAACTTTACATTTCACTTCACTGGTTTTAATCACGTAGGTACACTGTTTTCATTTCGTACTGTTATACTGTGTACAGTTCATTCAGTAGGAAAATTTAATCATCAGCCTTTAGAAACGATTCTAGTGGGTTCGGACCTTTTCTTCTAGGATTGTGAGGCGCTTTTGTTGCTTCAGCTGAAAAAAAAACTTGATTAAATATAAATGCCAATTTTGCCTTCTCTTAAAGGTAAAAAAATATAAAATTCATGGTTTATACTCGAACATAACAGGGTGTTTACACTGTAAGAGTCACACACAAACACAATATTTATATGTAGATAGTGTGGCCAACCTATATGTTGCAGTTTCAGGTCGCTAAGATTACTACAAGGCCTGCAACATGACTCATGACCATAGGCGGATTTAGGGGGAATCATTGTAGAGTTACGAATTTTGCACATATTTTATGGTAGAGATTATAATTTTTTTCTCGGCGCTCGCAGCAAGCTGCTCGCGCACATATTATTAAGGATGTTTAAACTTTCTAACTGCTCAGAGCGAGCTAAACACACACTTTTCGTAGTAAAAATTGTAATATTTTTGCCCGTCAGCACCTTGGCCCCCCCCCCAGAACCAAATCCTGGATCCGCCTATGCTCATGACCTAACGTCTTTCCCCTACAGCGGGGAAACAGCGGGGTGTTTCCTATAAGATATGTAAAGGGCAGACGCACCTACAGTTTTACGTCATAATACCTATTCGACTCGAAAAGAAGCTTAATTTTACCTAGCAGAAACCCAAAAACCTAACGAATATTACGTAGGAACTCTGTTTTCGCAGTTCAAACACTACAAACATGTTGAATTGATATTGGTAAAACTTACTAGAAGTCCCTAGTGAGGCTTGCGTTACTTCTAGACAAGCCATCCACTCTGTAATACTGATCTTGGTGTCATGATTAACGTCGCAGTATCTGGGCAGCTTCCTCCCGCACCTCTTCAGAGGTTCCATGTTGGATATGAGCTGGTGGTACGCCTTCCATTCGCGACGCTCCAACGCCTTGTTCTTATCCTTGTCTAGCATCACGAACGTCCATGTCGCCGCCTGCTCTTCTTTGGACGCCCCCCATTTTACCATTTCTCTGAAATTTGTTATACTTAATTGAATATTACGGTACTGTTTATTAGAATACGTGTACCTACGTGTGGTCTTTACTTGCGAGCAGATAATGGTGATGATGATGTCTTGTGAACAAGTAAATCGACTGAATTCCCAATTTTAGTCAATACCTAGGTAAATTCACGACAATTTACTTATTTGTAAGCAAACCTAAGTCAAGAGTAAATCAATTAAGATTTGCGTAATATAACTTTTTTCTTTAATAAACAGTTAGAAAAACATACCCGGGAACAGTGCCATTAGTGGTTGCTGTCATTTTCGTCACGAAGAAACTCATCAAATCTCGCAGGAAGTGTGACTTCATTGGTTCTGGGCAACCTGAGGGGAAATATCACAGTGAGTGCAACAGCGATGGAGGATATTGATGCGTTATCGAAGGTTCAATAGATACCTCTCATAGGACTGGCGTGTTGCGGCGCAGCATCGCAGTCCGGTCGTCGATCCTTGACCGAGGAGCCAGGGATGGGTTTGCCTGTGTCCTGGTGGACGCACCAGCAGTACCCAGTCGAGCGGTAACATTGGGCCCGCGCGTACCGCCCGTCGCCGGTACATTCCGGCACGTAGAGGGCCGCGTCGCCCGCTTTCTGAACAATGGAATTCATGAATAAGTTTAATGTAACTAGAACTCGTTTTGGATATACACCATCGTTTTCTGCAAACCAATTTAAATTCATTGTCCAGTGGATATTGTTCAAGTATAATTGCTACGTAGCGCGGAACAATAGCAAAGTAACTTTGTTTTTTCGCTTTGCAGAGACAAGTTTTATAATTATAATATCCAGCAATCATGTTATTCGCAATGCAATAATCGTATACAAAAGATGACAAGAATCGCAAAGGCAAGATCAAATAAAAGAAAATCACGTGAATGTGATGTCTTAAATGAAAGCAGTCTCAACATGCACTAGAATATTGAGGATACGAGAAGAACTTTACCTTATACGAGTAGGAGGAAATAATTGTATAGGATTTAGGACAGTTTATACATGATGCCAGACCTGTTCATCCAAAACCGCTTGTCTGTCAGTGAGGCAATCGTTAGCTTCGTCTTCCCGCCTGGTGTCTGCATCAGCGCCATCGGGTGCGAACGAATTCCTCATGATTCCAGGCAACACTGGATAAAAAAATACCTAGTGAAAGTATCTGCAGTATAAAGTAAACATCGCGCAAAGCTTTATAGAGAACAGTAATGGAAATTATTGGTTCCAATGTAAGAAGACTTGCTTAATTAACGTATATCGCCCAGCGTAGTGAGAGTTCTAACTTCTAAGATACGGTAGATTCGAAAAAATTTGGATCTATCCAGGAAATGAATGGATGGAGCTTGCGTGAGAACAATGAGTGCCAATTTTGAATATATGGCTCAGTGTCTCATTCTTATAAGGTGCGTGGGTGTTTTAACAAGCGAGGTGGTAAACCATGCAATTATTCAGAAACATCTGTCCGTTTATTTCCTTTTAGTTAACGAAGATGGCATATTGGCCAACGCGCACTAACATTAAATTTTATGCGCTGATCTATTAACTACACACTAATAATATCAATAATAAAATGTTCTTAGAGTCATGGAACGCTAAAGTTTAGTTAATACTAGAATTAGAAGATTTCTAAAATGTGTCGTAGTAACGTGCTAGTGGATTACGCGACAAAATTGAAAAATGAATTTGTAACTTTAGCACTCTATGACTCGTAGAATATTTTATCTTTGTCGGTTTATAGTGATAGTCACCAGTGCGTGATGGCCAATAGACCTTCGTTTAAAAGTTATCGCATTAGTAGGTACCTGATGAAGGGTCCGGTGGCAGTTCCTCCTCGTTATAGTCTGGCTCCACATCCGGCCCGCTGTCTTCGTCTGCATTCAATGACATGAAGAAACGGAGAGAGACTATATATTATTATTATGTTTGCAAATATATTTACACTGCTGGTTTCATGATGAGATTGAGCATGACAGAAAAGTTCTTTGTTCGAAATTTCTTAGTCAGATCCACTGTCATAGTTATAGGACTATTAGAGCTTACCAGCGAGTTCTTCACTGGAGCTTACCCTTAAAACCAAACATGTACTAAAAGCGCAGTGTCAATGCAGTGCAAAGGCCGCCCACTCCTTTTTCTTATATTTAATTAAAAAAGTAGACGGACACAACGCAACGCTTCTAATAAATAAATGATTGGGGGTTTATACCCGAGTAGGGTAAGCTGTTCAGTTTACCCTACTAACACAGGTCACTAAGATTAGACTACAAGGCCTGCAACATGATCTAATGACTGCCTCCTAAATATCTTGTAGGAAACAGCCGGGACCTACAGTTTAACGTGCCCTCCGAAACACGGTAGCGTCCAGGCGAAATGTACTAGTATCTTTGATGAAATGACTCACAGTCCGGTGCGGGAGGCTCTGGATTAGCGAGGAGGCACTCCACCCACTCAGCTCTGGCGATGTCGCCGTCACCATCGCCGTCGCAGCCGCGAGCCCAAGCCCGGGCACAACGCTTCGGCTTCACCACCTGAAGGACACACCATTGCACATTACAACACCACGTGAAATTGATGAAAGGAACTGGATGAGACTCGTACAGGACCCGAAGGTGTGGCGTGATCATAAGACCCCTGCAGTGGGTGGATACGGACTGAGTAGATAGGTAAACATTTGTATTTTGTTAACATCTGATTCTTCCAACTTCAGGTTCCAACCAGGTGCTGAAAATACTGGGCTTAAGAGTCTTAACATTTTACGACTCTTGACTGAGAAGCGTTGGTGCAGTGCATCTAGAATTTTACATTATTGTATATTCCTGAGTGGCACTGTACTGATTATGGGCAGCGTTATCTAAGATCAGGAAAGCGTCTTGCTCGTCTTCTTATCTATACTATTATATAAAATAGAAAACTGACTGACTCATCATCGCAGGGACAAAACCGCTGGACCGATTGAGCTGAAATTTGGACAGCGTGTTCTTTAGGTAACGTAGGCAGGTAATAAGAAGGGATTTTGCGAAATTCCCACAGGAACGGGAACAAAATGGAAATCTGTAACCGTTGAGTCTATCAAGCTGATATTTGATGTAAAGGTAGTTTTACTACCATGGAAAAATTTAAAATAGTTTTTATTTCAAAATTCCTACGGGAACGGGAACAAAATGGAAATTTGTAACCGCTAGGCCTATTAATCTGAAATTTTGTATAAAGGTAGTTTGACTACCATGAATGGATTCAAGATAGTTTTTATTCCCAAATTCTTGCGGGAACGGGAACAAAATGGATATTTGTAACCGCTAAACCTATAAATCTGAAGTTTGGCATAAAGGTAGTTTGACTACCATAAATGGATTCAAGATCGTTTTCATTCCAAAATACCTGCGGGAACGGGAACAAAACTGAAAATCTGTAACCGCTAGGCCTATTACGTTGAAATTTAGTTGAAAGGTAGTTTGACTACCATGACTGGATTCAAGGTAGTTTTCAACCCAAAATGTCACGGGAACGGGAACAATCTACGAGTATGTCTATACTCTATACCAATATGTATTTAAAGTGGAAATCTACTGATTCATCATCGCAGGGATAAAACCGCTGGACTGATTGAGCTGAAATTTAAACAGCGTGTTTTTTAGGTAACGTAGGCGACCGATAAGAACGGATTTTGCGAAATTCCAACGGGAACGGGAAAAAATGGAAATCTGTCAGCGTTGAGTCTATCAAGCAGAAATTTGGTATAATGGTAGTTGGGGTACCATGAATGGATTCATGATCGTTTTCATTTTAAAATTCTTACGGGAACGGGAACAAAATGGAAATCGCGGTAACGCCTATAGTGCTGAAATTTGGAAGGTAGTTTGACTGTCAGGAAAGGATTCACAACGGCTCTTCACGGGAATAATATGAAAATCTGTAACCGCTTGGCCGATTAAGCTGAAACTAAATCCAAAGGTAGTTTGGCTACCAAGAAAGTACAAGATAGTTTTCAACCCAAAATTATTACGGAAACGGGAACAATCTATGTCTATGCCAAAATTTTAAGAGGAAATCTAACTGACTTATCATCGCAGGGATAAAATCGCTGGACAGATTGACCTGAAATTTGTACAGCGTGTTTTTTAGGTACCTAACGTTTGCGACCGATAAGAAGGGATTTTGTGAAATTCCTACGGGAACGGGAATAAAATGAAAATCTGTAACCGTTGAGTCTATCAATCACAAATTTGGTGTAAAGGTAGTTTGACTACCATGAATGGATTCAAGATAGTTTTCATTTCAAAATTCTTACGGAATCGGGAACAAAATGGAAATCTGTAAACACTAAGCCTATTAAGCTAATGTTTGGTATAAAGGTAGTTTGAGTACCATGAATGGATTCAAGATCATTTTCATTCCAAAATACCTATGGGAACGGGAACAAAATGGAAATCTGTAACCGTTAAGCCTATAACGCTGAAATTTAGTATAAAGGTATTTTGACTATCAGGAAAGGGTTCAAATCGTTTTCATTCCAGTATCCAGAGGAGGTAGTTCCACGGGAACGTGAATAATATAGAAATTTGTAACCACGTGGCCAATTAAGCTGCAATTTAATGCAAAGGTATTTTGGCTACCAAAAAAGAATACAAGATAGTTTTCAATACAAAATTCCCACGGGAACAGGACTAATATGGAAAATGTAACCGCTGAGCTGAATAGTTTGAAATTTGGTGTAATAGTAGTTTGATTACCAAGAAACGATAATGGATTGTTTATTCATCCCAATATTCCTATGGGAACGGGAATATTAAGCTGAAATTTGGTATAAAAATGTTGTTTGATTCCCAAGCTCAAGCGCATCGCCTCATTCTCGCTTCGTACGCTCGATTTGCGCATTGTGGATACTTTCCAACCTAACTAACATAATATGTGGGACTACACTAAACTCTGTAGGGTAATCTGACTGACTCATCATTATCACAGTAGAGACGAAACTCCTAAACCTAGAATGATAAAATTTGGAATACCTATACCATATAGGACATAGGATAGTTTTTATATTTTAGAAATCCCCTTTTAGAAGGGGAACAGGGGTGAAGTTTGTATGAGTTATCTATATTCGTTAGGTCAATAATTAAGCTTTTTTTTACTTCTATAAAGGTTAGTTTAAGTACCAGGAAGGACACAAAATAGCTTTTATCCCTGAAACCGCCCTTTCAGATAGGAAACCAGGCATTTAAGAGTTTGTATAAGGAATCAGTATCCGTCGAACTGACGTAGCTTTCATTTGGTTTTAACCAACGAATTAGGGAAATAAGTTTTAACACAATTTAAGTCCTGGGACAGAGCATAGGATAGTTTTTATTTCCCTGAAATCTTTGTAGTATATCCAAACATTGTAAAGGCCGCGGCAGTGGCCGTCGAAGCACCAGAAGCTACTAGAATATTTTAAGATAGAAATATCATAAATAGGATCACAAGTTGTAAAAGACTAAATTCATGTTAAGAGGCGAATTTAATGTTCGTGATCATTTTCTATTTCTAGCAATGGTATTATACTAAATCTGTAGATTTGTCATTGAAATATTTAGGTATTGCGTAAGTCTTATTATTTCATTTTATTTTTTTATTCATAATGGCACCCGAAGCGAAGCGAGGACGGGCCGCTAGTTTTTTACATAAAAAAGGTGGAAATACCAAATAAGTCTTAAGTTTTTCTCCATTGTCGAGGATACGATAGCTATATAGTATATAGACACATATAGAGGCATTCCTCGTATTATAAAATGAAGATGAACCATAACACCATTATCCACAATCAACAATGACTACAATACTTGTGACTACATATAGAACACTTAAAGTGCCTTAAAAGATATAAAACAGCTTTGTCTGTTTGACTCGTTATAAACAATAACGCACGTCAGAAAGATATTTGTGCTGAATACTAACACTAGAATTTTTTAAAAGCAAACATATTGATTTATTAGTTTTTATAGAGAACTTAGACCCTAAATAAAATTATCTAGGGTCTAAGACTGCCTATCTGTAGGTATACCTTTCAGGTCAGCCTTTTTAGCGTGTTGAGGTAACTAATCATACACACACATCCTTTAACGTTTATAAAATTTGCAAGATGCTCACCTTTTTAATAAGTCTCCTAAGACCTCTATACTCTGACTTCTGCAGCGAGTCGCTGCGATCCCTATCCAGTTCTCGAAACTTCCAGTTGGCCACAGTCCTGGGCTCAACGGTGACGCTAGCGTCCGACCGCGACCGCTCGTACTCTCCGCTGAAGATCTTGATGAGGTTCCCGTTGAATAGTACGCGGTCAGCTCGCGTGCAACCTAAACCAATATTGGATTTTAAGAAACTCTTTAGTTGGTGAGTTTTTTATAGTAGACGGACCACTGCAATGTTGGGCAGTTACTGACACTAATGAATAGTAGAGGTATGTGCAGCTGTGCATCTTTAACTCGTTAAATTTGCCAGCCACGAGACTGTGTAATCTCCAATTACTAGCTTGAAGTTTCGAGCGTTAACTCCATCTTCTGATCTGTGGTTAACTCCATAATATTTTATAGATACGCTTCAAACTTACTTCTTTTATTTCGCTGACCGCGAACTGAGGACCGCCTACGTGTGTGGGATTTACCTGTAATCGAGAAAAAAATAGTCATCTTCTAGACATGCTACATAGTTTTTGTCTTTTAGGAGTTAACGTAACTCTATTGCTTGGTATTGAAAACAACGTTGCAATTATAATTACATTTAGAAGTCTACATTGAAATAGGTATCTACTATTAAACCCTAAAATAACATCCAGTGCTTTAAATCAAATTTCTATACCTCTATAACTCTATATCCAGTCAATAGTCAATTATAATAATATCAGTCCTGCTAAACATGCAAAAACTAAAACGTGAAATTATTGTAATAGCGGGTTGGGTCAGCTCTCATTAACACCTGTATCGCTGAGGCAAATGCATGCTATTATCTTCAAGGTACGCGTTTAGCATACACAGATAATTGAGTTGAAACGAGCTTCTCTCGTGTGATAGAGCGTCGGTTAGCCGCAGCGAGGCTGTGATTTATTTTTGTGCATGTGTTGTGTGAACCACCGCTCACCACACCGCACCGTCCGCCTCCGAGAGGGGACGGGACGCAAGCCGTCTACCTAACCGGTCCCAGTAGCTGATCGGTGATGTACAATCATTAGCCCATTCGGAAACCGGTAACAAATCACATCGACGACCGCATATATTCCTCCTAATATTTTTAGAATATTGGGACCGCCTGCTCCTCAATCGACAATAAACTCTAGATTACAGACGTGTACGACTGGCGCCGTCTGACAACATGCTAAAATGGCATCATTAACTTCGCTTCATTAAAAAGGCTCCGAATTCCGATCGAGGTGCCATTATCAACATTTATTAATTGGACAGATATATTTATTACATAAGTATGTACTCGTATTTACGTAATGTACTTTAGAGAAGACTTATTTAATGGATTATGGCTAATGGTCTCAGCTCTACGATCGGTTTTGTGAACAAAAATAAAGAAAAGTTGTAATGGCCCGACATCAGGTTGGGGTTCGTTATTGGTAGACACATCGGCGCCTGACCTGACCCAAAAGTGAATTGTGTCATTCTAACTCTCCGACGCGACGCTGATAGGTAAGTAAGGAAAAATCCATTCTATAGACATATGTCGTGATTAAGATCATAAAAGTCGTATGGGATGAATTAAATCAGACTTGATGGAATGTTTCAATCAATGCAGCCTGGTGTAAATACTCGAATCACTATAATAACAATGCTGATAGAATGACGTAGGTAAATAATTACCTAATCTGCAGTTTATAAGTAAATTTAAATAATCTTTTGTTCAATATAATAAGTAGGTACCTATTATAAGAGTATGTACTTAGGCAGGTACATATACGAGTATAACCTAAGTTGTAACCTACCTTTCACTCGCCGTAACGTCTTTGTGTTTTGTTTTACGATATAATAATGTCATGCTATACTTTGAGCTATATCTAGCCTCGCCTCGTCATTATAATTCTTTATGATTGAGTACCTAACTAGGTTACACTTCTTATAAAACCTGTAGTCAGGTAGATACCGCAACCAAAAATATAAAACATCAAAGCTGCGAATGTAGAGACCGACCACTGTTCTCAAATGTTGTCTGGAGCATTTTTTCTATCATATCATGGCCGAGACGGGTTCTCTTTGCCTTTGACAGACACAAAAAAACCTCGACCCCATTGTGCTTCGGCGTCGAGCTGTCTGAGACGGACCGCTGTTTCTTAGAAAAGTGCTTAGAATCCGTCTCGGTTTTAGAAACAGACACGATGCGCAACACTTTGTTCAATTCAATGGAATCGAATTAAACAGCGGCGAACACGAATCAAAGAGATTTTATAGAACAAGGTGCAGATAGGGAGTGCCAAGTATATTGACGTAGTGGCACGTGCAATTCTGTTGCAGGAATCAGAAATGTTCCTATTTACCAAATTGATTCTAATGGATTTAATTGCTCACGAAGATGTCAAAAAGTAATTAATCGACTTGAATCGGTTTCCACGTAATCGGGTCGATGTAAGTGGCAATACAAATACTCGAGTAATTGGCACCACTTCCAGGCGCCACAGTCTAATAGCAAAGAGTAGTTAACAACTGACAAATAAACTGCAAATGAACGCGGAGCGAGAGCTAATAAACTAATGCTACAGACATAAATCAGCTATGAACAGTGAACACGCCATGCGTCAGTCGCGCTGTAGCGTAGACAGATTTCAATTAGTCAATACTGGGCCTTACTGATAATTTCTCACTTAGTCATAGCGAGCTGCAGCTTGCGCCTTCGTAAATTGGTTTATTAATAGGTAGACATTAAACTAATGGCCAGTTACCCTCTACCATCTTCGGGCGTCGACTAATCGACGCTTGTGCAACGCTCCTCGTTACCATACCCACACACTATGCAGATGATCTTATTTTATATCTCACTCCGGAAGCCGCCAAAGGTTTTAAACGATGACTTACACGACCAAAAGCAATGCGGATAATTTAATACCTAATGATTAAATATGAACCTAGAGTAATAAAGTCTAAAGTGGATGGTAAATAAATATTAACCGCGAAGTCGTGAAAGGAATCCAGAGTTCTGAGAAACCGAGGTTTTGCATTTATGGCGCCATTTCATATTCTCACTACTGGTTACGGTCAGGTTTCGTATAGATGTATGTTATAAGGGGAGTACACATTATAATCGTCGGTAATCGATACAGGCGACTGGGCTGCAGGAATCAAAACGTGGTTGACAGCGAAAAAAAAACGTCTTTGATCGTGGCCAGACTATCCTAGGTTCATAATACTTGTACGTTTGCTTACGTCATATCGACGCCGGCAGATTTTATCTTCAGTTGCGGTTTGACCGTGGCGTGGTACAAGTTAAAGGATTTACGCTATTCGGTACACGATAATGCCTTGCCGAGGCAATTCAAATGTGTGCGCCCCTTAACTGATTGCAAATGCGAGTCTCGATGCCATACTCGTAAAAGGAATGCCAATTGGTATTAGCCATAGTTAGAGAAATTATATTTATATTGTGTATTATATTTCGTTTATTTCAATGCTTAGATGGAACCTGTGAAATAAATTTATTAATCCAATGTTTTTTTAAATCTGTATGAATTTCAGAAAAATAACGAGGATATGCAATCAATCAGTACGGCACTTATATGTTACGAACTTGTTTTATTATATAGGCATTCAGTACCTACTCGTACATTTAGATTATCACATTTATAGGAGGTAATATAGGTGCGTTGGTATAGTCTTTGGAATCAGCGTAGGACTAAAGTTATTGACTCATGCTACGTTTTTACCTGGGACTATTTTTACAACAAAAATCGTTCCCCTTTGCTTGATGCAAACTGTGTTTGCAAACCTGACTCATTGGCGAGCCGACGCGACGATCTACTGCCTACTAATAAACATGTTTTGATAATACCTGCGTTCTGGAGTAGACGTGAAGGCGTTCGAAAGGCATATAAATCATGTCACAAGAAACTTTTTTTTCCTATGATGATTTTTTAAAAGGTAATTAATAAGCGGTGCAAGTTATCTTGGATCGTAAGTATGGTCGAATTACCTACGTCGAATCGGCTGGACCTGAAGCAACAGAGGCGGCGGTCCGCTTGGGTGCTTTTAATGGGGAATTAAATAACGTGTTTCGTGATAATATTACTGCCACGCGAAATACGACGTTGGACGAGTATCTCCGGGACCGTGAAGGAGAAGGTGGCCGGGGAAGAGGATGATTGCTCCGAATGACGGGCGTTGTCCTGCGTAGGTTGACCCTTTGTCTGATCGCTCGCAGCTGTTCCTACTAGTCACAGTTGTACCGGGTTTCATTAATACGTGCTTCAAGTTTTATGCAAAAAGTTGGCAAAAGTTCGGCGGAATTGGCATTTATGGTAGATTTTAATAGATATGCGATAAATCAATAAAGCCATAAAACAATTTTGAATTAAGTATCTTCGTCATGTTGAATCATCATACCTACCTACAATTAAAAAGCTCGTGTGGAACGTCTACCGCTTATTGGAGGAGTCATCGGCTAGTGGTGATCACTGCTCACTCTCATATAACGATCGATGAGGTTGGAAATTAGACTACTGCCGGAAAGGTCGCCAAGATGAACTGAATGGTGGAGAATTGTGGGTTGGAGAGAGTAACAGCACAGACAATAAATATTGGACAGTTTCTCTTGAAGCCCCTTAATGTTACCTTGATGCAGTTTTGTCCTGCGGCTATTATGGCCAACGGTTGCAACGTTTCAAATGCGTAACAGTTGTTACATCAAAGTGTAAAAGGTGATCCAACAGGACTAGTTTGAAAGACACGTGACGGCTGAATGGGTGTACTTGTCGATACGAGCCCAACTCAAACTGTATCAATGTCGTGTAATTCGATGATAGGCACCTGTGTCCAGTAAACAAGCAGTGATTGCTGACTTCCGCGTCGATGGACCCCTACGTACTCACCTATATAGCTTGGAAAACTCCACCAAAAAATTTATGACCACCACTCATTAATTTCACTCTTCACTGATAGAGTTAAGATTTTTGATTAAAACTGAAATTGTGTGGAAATTTTATTTAATAATAGTGAATAGGGTCTTGTAGGGTAGGCAACATACGTGCACTACTATTTGTGCCAGTATTAAGCGCTCACCATCGCCCTGCCTATTTTTCACAATTAGCATGAAAAATATCTAAATTTCCCCCTGATTCATGATTATCCTACCTTGAATAACCACCTAATTCTATATTTTCAGTTAACTTTATGTGCGTTGTAGTTCTACGTAAGGTTTGGTAACATACAAAGATATCTCAAGGTTCACCAGCAGGTTTCTTAGTATATCTTGAATGATTATCAGGTTTAAGATTGTGTCCTGTGTATACATAAGGAAACAAATAAACTAAACTATTGAAAAAGTAAATCAACGTTTTATTATTATCGGTATAGGTACTTTTATGTGTTTAGTCGAGTTCAGTAGAGATTTTCGTGTCATAGAAATAAATAACACATTGCCTGTCAAGTTCCTAGTTGGTAATGCAATGGTAGGCTCATATTTTATAGAGTCATAACTCACGGTGATCCATGAAAGTTGAGTTCTTGGAAACCATTAAATATCCAGTAGATCCAAGTGGGTCGGCTGCAGTTTCAAACTTTAATTTACGAGAAACCTATTGATTGGTACTTTCAAAAGGCGTTCTAGTATAACGTAAACACCGGTTTTCATCTGGCTTTTTGTTTACGAATCACGTTCAGACTATATTTATTACAATCCGGCGCCGCTCGGTTAGGTAAAACAGATGTTTTGAATGCTGCTAAGAAAGATATCCTAACAATAATAATTGATGAGTTATTAGAACCGTAGAACCGTGTTCGAGATCTATCCAAGTGTTTCAATCATCTATTGCCGTTTTCGACGAACTCTTACGTCCGCTGCAGTTTATTTTGATGCTATTCTAATTTTAACTCAACAAAGAAATTTCATTTCCCAATTTCATCCAAATTTTCGTGACGTTGATCCTTTAAACTAGAGGAGCAATATTGAAACATTTTAAAACTGGTACGCCAGAACTGCAGATACTTGAAATACTCTAGTCACCAGCTTCCCAAGATATACCTAAGATAACTCTTTATTGATATAGAATTGATACCACATAGAAAAGAAAAACTTAACTATAAATTAGCACTAATTGTGTATCAATTGGTGGTCATATCACTCAGAGTGATCCTTTCCCAACCACCTGTACCAAGAAGAAAAGATTTGAAGGTGTGTCCTCACCGGTCCTAGTACAGTCCGGCTTGCCGTTCCTGACCGCGGTGTCAGGCAGAGGCTTCCCGTCCGGCGTGACGCACCAGCAGCCGGCGGCAGCGCCAGCCGCAGCGCATTGCACCGCTGCGTATGTACCGTCGGTGCGACATCGGGGGATGTACGCGGACCGCTTGCCACTGTGCGCGTTCAGGGCGTAACGTCGCACTGTCACACATGATGACTGAGCTTCTGTGGACAAAATAGATATCTTACTTCATCTTCTATGAAAAGAGATAAGAATAATATTTATTGCCAGAAAAATAACAACACACAAAACAGTTTTTCTTAACACATGGATGATCGCAAATCCCTCCCAGACTCCCAGCGTGATTTACGGGAGGCCCTTGAACATCGGCAGGTTCTTACGAATTTGTTTCTCTATCTTTTGGCACAACTGTAATATGAAATGTTGAGTGAAGTACAGGTTACTTGGTCAAATAATTCTTTGAGCAGGATAATATAAAGACTGGATTCATGAATGTTGCCCGAACATAAAATACCAAACGTGTCAGAAATGCTGCTAATACAGTCTACTGCCCTCACAAATCACTTCTTCCTTACGTGACTGTCCTAATTTTATGATAAATGCGAAAGTGAATTTGTTTATTTGTTACGCTTTTATGCCTTGACCGTTCAACCGATCATGGTATTTTATGCACGCATTATAGTCACGCAAGTTGAGATACGCACGAGGTTATAGTTCTTCTAAGTCCCTATAATTCTGGTCATAGTTTTCAACTGGGTTTACCTGAACTCTGAACCAGCGGTTCTTGGAGCGAGTGCCTTAAAATTTTGGTACAGACTTGTAGGTTAGCTTTGAAAAGGGTATCGAAGAGAATGCAACCTACGGAGATGAGTATTCATGTCTGTGAAATTACAAATTTTTTATTAAATTAAATTATGGACCTTAAGTGTTTGGATTTTTTTATTCACACTAGGGTCGCTACAGCGCAGCATACAGAGAATATAAACTTACTAGCCAGCGATTGATACTGCGCTTAATATAGGCGTGGGCGTTAAGAGTATTTCCTCTAAAAACAGGCAGGTTTTGAAGCTTATTATGACCCTTCTTTATTATTTATTCCGTGGTAAAACCACAGGATTCTCCAAGTACTCTGTAATGATATGAAAAGGAAGTGTATTGCATATGCAACTTGCTTCATTATAAAATCCTTATTTGGTTAAACGGACTGATAAAGCAATCCTGACGGGACGGGATTAACGGGGCATGCGATCGGAACAGCTCAACGTTGAGAACGACTGTACAACGAGTTACTAAAGAGAGTATTACTTATTAATACTTGTAAGACTGTGTTGGCTAACTAATAGAGATGTTAAATGTTAACGATCAAAAATTTTAAAAATCATAATTACATAAAATTAATAATAAGTTCGTAATTTAAAATAAATGTATATTAAATACACCTACGTATTTTTAGGTTTGTGAATAAAATAAAAAAAGGCTGAGATTGTTTATAGGTAATGCTGAATGCTTATAAGTTTTGGGTGGGGACGCGTGACGTCACTAATCGATACAAATTGTACCAGAGATGTCACGTCCAAGCAACCTTACGATACTTTTTTAACAGATTTAAAAAGAAAAGAATACGTGTCCAATATTTTAATAATAATCTTTTTCCCTATTGTTAAAGATGCATTTGTTGTAAATGAATGATAATAAACTTAACAACATTTGAATTATCATTTTCTAGTTCATAACTAGATTTGGGTAAAGATAAATACTTAATCACTTCGACCTCTTGCCTAATGAAAAAAGTAGACCGGAAGACAGTAGTTGAATAAACTCATAAATATCAGCATTGAAATAGGTACTCGTGTCTAGCTAGTTAGCTGTGCCCTACGATTTCAATTGAGAGGTGCGCGTCCATACACATACTAAGATATTTTTAAATTATTAGGTTAGAATTTGTCACTGTCAAGTGAGGTCCATAGTCCATACATATGGGCATGTATATGGAAGTTGTGACATTTAAAAAAGAGATTGTTATTTTATCAGGTCTTTTTACCATGTTTTTAAACCATTGTTAATATTTTAAAACAGAACATATCCGAACGGTTAGGTAGAACATCCTTGATCCGAACCCACGTATATTTCTATGTGCTAGATAATACTTGTAAATAAATGACCCACCATTATGGAAAAACGTAGGGGTCGGTCACCGAAAACCTGGACAAGAATCTCACAAAACGACAAGCTTAAGGCCTGAAATGACTAAAAACCTCAAGTAATGACAAAACGATATCAGGAGGGTCACTTCAAACAGGGATCAAGGCCAAGGGATTCATTGTTGGCTAGATAGTTTTTGATTAGGTATCAAATTTTATTTTATATGCATCCATTTCAGGAAGGCTGTTGTGAATCATTCCGTATTCTGAGAAGAACCACAGGTTGCCTTATTTATGAAGGTTGAGTTTTACTCCCAGTCCCAGAGTCTCGGGGTAACTAAAAGAATATCAAAAAATGTAAGTTGCATTTGATTTCGTAACAGAAAGCAGCTCAATCCTCAGAACGGACTCAGCAGTGCAGTTGAAATTTTGAACGAAAATAGTTGTTACAATGTAGACATCAGCTAAAAAAATCCTCTACTCATGCGAAGAAGCGAGTATGTATATAAAAGTCCACTAAGGCAGGTATTAGTTACTTACCCAAAAGGATCAAGCAAATTTTAACCTATTAACGACCTACCTATACTTCGTTTTAAAAACAAAGATAATTTTTCCAGGGTTCGAAGGTAATATTATCAATGAAAATATCAATTATAGTATATTCATAAAAACTGTTATATCCGATATATCTTATGATATATATCTGATATATTATGATAAATATCCGATATATATCCAATTTATTAAGACATTGTTCCTTTGAAATCTGCAAAAATTATCTTTGTTTTTGAAACGAAGTATAGTATGTTGGCTTATATGTATGTAGCTATCTTCAGTTGCCAATGCTAGACTTGCATCCAAGGTCGTAATGTCATAATATACTTTTATGTATATATGATATATAAATAGTTCCAGCTCTTTAAACAAAGACGTGTTTAACATTTACTCAATTGTCTAGCATAAGCGAGTCTTTCATATTGAAAACAGGCACTATCGTCCTATAAGTACCCACTTATAGACTGTCAGTTTTATGCTAAAGATTGATCTTAAGGCGGGGCTTTACGAGCAGATTAGGTATTTAGTGCGGGCAAAAGTTGCTCAGAACGCCCGTTGGAAACGTGTGGCGTACGCTTATCGTAAAACGTGCGCGGTCATTGACCCTTGGTGATTGATTCTTTGCATGTAGTTAGCACACACACATTCACAAACACGTCAAACTTATAAAACCCCGTCGATTTTGCGTCGGGGGTTACAATGTGCTAAAATTTTTGGACAAGATCGAAAAAATGAGACACGAGATAAATATTATAGATACACGTATTTTTTGTTGAAAAAAAAACAAAATTAGATTACATTTAATTGATTAGATTAGATTAATTAAATTGGACCAATTAATTAAATTAAATTAAAACAATAATTCAGATAAATTCAGAAAAAATCTGATAAATTAAGATAAATTGAGAAAAATCTGATAAATTCAAATAAATTCTAAAAAAAGTCTGATAAATTCTGAAAAAATCTGGTAAATTCAGATAAATTTAAAAAAATCAGATAAATTCGAAAAAAAATCAGATAAATTTTGAAAAAATCTGGTTAATTCTGATAAAATCAGATAAATTCGAAAAAAAATTAGAAAAATTCTGATAAATTCAGATAAATTCGAAAAAAATCTGATTAATTCTGAAAAAATCAGGTAAATTCAGATAAATTAAAAAAAATCAGATAAATTCGAAAAAAAATCAGATAAATTCGAAAATAAATCAAATAAATTCTGAAAAAATCTGGTTAATTCTGATAAATTCAGATAAAATCAGATTAATTCAGATAAAATTAGATAAATTCTGAAAAATTCAGATAAAATCAGATAAATTCAGATAAAATCAGATAAATTAAAAAAATCAGAAAAAAACAGATAAATTCGAAAATAAATAAAATAAATTCTGAAAAAATGTGGTAAATTCTGATAAATTCAGATAAAATCAGATAAATTCAGATAAATTCTGAAAAATTCTGATAAATTCAGATAAAATCAGATAAATTCGAAAAAATCAGAAATATTCGAAAAAAAATAGAAAAATTCTGATAAATTCAGATAAATTCGAAAAAATCAGATAAATTCGAAAAAAAAACAGAAATTCTGAAAAATTCAAATAAAATCAGATTAATTCGAAAACATCAGATAAATTCGAAAAAAAATCAGATAAATTCTGAAAAATCTGGTAAATTCTGATAAATTCAGATAAAATCGGATAAATTCGAAAAAAAAACATAAATTCGAAAAAATTCAGAATCCAGATTTTTCTGAATTTATCTGATTTTTCTGAATTTATCTGATTTATTTCGAATTTATCTGATTTTTTTAATTTATCTGAATTAATCAGAATTTTTTTCGAATTTTTCTGATTTTTTCGAATTTATCTGATTTTATCTGAATTTATCAGAATTTACCACATTTTTTCAGAATTTATTTGATTTATTTTCGAATTTATCTGTTTTTTTTTCGAATTTATCTAATTTTTTTAATTTATCTGATTTTATCTGAATTTATCTGATTTTATCTGAATTTATCAGAATTAACCAGATTTTTTCAGAATTTATCTGATTTATTTTCGAATTTATCTGATTTTTTCGAATTTATCTGATTTTATCAGAATTTTCAGAATTAACCAGATTTTTTCAGAATTTATCTGATTTATTTTCGAATTTATCTGATTTTTTCGAATTTATCTGATTTTATCAGAATTTTTCAGAATTTATCTGAATTTTTTTCGAATTTATTTGATTTTTACGAATTAATCTGAATTTATCAGATTTTTCAGAATTTATCTGATTTTTTTTCGAATTTATCTGATTTTTTAAATTTATTTGATTTTTTCGTATTTATCAGAATTTTTCAGAATTTATCTGATGAATTTTCGAATTTATCTGATTTTTTTTCGAATTTATCTGATTTTTTCGAATTTATCTGATTTAATCAGAATTTTTCAGAATTTATCTGAATTTTTTTTCGAATTTATTTGATTTTTTCGAATTTATCTGATTTTATCTGAATTTATCAGATTTTTTCAGAATTTATCTGATGAATTTTCGAATTTATCTGATTTTTTCGAATTTATCTGAATTTATCAGAATTTTTCTATTTTTTTTTTCGCATTTATCTGATTTTTTCGAATTTATCTGATTTTTTAAATTTATTTGATTTTTTCGTATTTATCAGAATTTTTCAGAATTTATCTGATTTTTTTTCGAATTTATCTGATTTTTCGAATTTATCTGATTTAATCAGAATTTTTCAGAATTTATCTGAATTTTTTTTCGAATTTATTTGATTTTTTCGAATTTATCTGATTTTATCTGAATTTATCAGATTTTTTCAGAATTTATCTGATGAATTTTCGAATTTATCTGATTTTTTCGAATTTATCTGAATTTATCAGAATTTTTCTATTTTTTTTTTCGCATTTATCTGATTATTTCGAATTTATCAGAATTTTTCAGAATTTATCTGATTTTTTTTCGAATTTATCTGATTTTATTTTATATTAGTTCAATCTAATTTAATAATTCGTTTATATTAATATTTAATGTGAATTAATTTAATCGTATTTAATAATTAATTCATATTAATATTTAATTTAAATTAATTTAATCTAATTAAATTATTAACTTATAATAATATTTAATTTAAATTAATTTAATCTAATTTATTTTATATAGTACGTGTGTGTTATATTTTTTAATAATCGACTAGAAGGACAAAATAAAGATTATAATATTTATTATCTAATTACAAATAAATTAAACCCCCTACACGCTTCTGAGATTTGGAAATTCACAATATATGTAAGTACTCCTAAATAATTCAAACGCGCGTGTGTAATCGTAGTGGAGGTGAGATCGAAGTGCACAGGTCCGACGCTGACAGTGGTCACCGGCGTTCTGAGTGCGTGCGGTAATGCTCCGTGGGAATTAAAATTCAATTAAAAATCATTAAATAAACTTATCGATAAAATACCTATATATAGCCATCCGTTTGAATGTTATGTATCAAATAAAGTACTCTAAATGTTTATTTTTGTCCTAGTTTTACAAATATTTAAATGGAAGGAAGAAAATTAGGCATATTTAAAAAAAATAAAACTATCGAGAAAAAAAACAATTATCATGTTTCTGTTAATTAAGATCTCTTGTTCAAAGATTGAAGTTACACATACTAAAATATAAAGTAGTAGATCTTCTTAAAAGTTTGCTATATTAGGCTTTGAAAAACATACATTTCACTTACCATAGCGCCTTAAGTCACTAACTAGCTGCCCAGGGCATTTACATTGTAGTAGTCTATATTAATTAATTAATACTATATAATTGACGTTTACTTATGTACTCTAACAGAACTGGTTTACCCTAATTGTCGCCAATCCTTTAAGCCCTCCAACATTGTGTATGTAATAACGACTTCATGTAACAACAGAGACCCAAAGTGCTGCTCATGCTTTCGGAAGTTGAGAAAATACGTCACTATTTTGGTTTTATCGTATTTACCTAAATCAGAATTCTTTGTGAACAAAATCATCTCGTTTTTCCCTTTTTTGATTAGTAAATCGATCTTACCATCGCAAGGACCTTTCCTAGCCACCGTAACTGGTTCCCCTTCGCACTGAGCCTTCATCAGCTGGCATCGAGTGGAGTAAGTCCTGCCATCAGTCCCGCAGACTGCTCGCCTGGTAGCAGTATTTGTTTCACAGGAGCTCAACCGAGATGCACAGCTTTCCGTTGTACTTGGGCTGATCTGGAGATGATAAAAGATGTTAGTGATTAATATAGTGTTGACATTTGAACCCTTCGACCAGAGATGTGCTATGCTACGTTGCTATGGATGTGTTTTATATCCACCAATCTCGTTCATTGGTGCACATAGCTAAGCACTGGTGGAAACGGTTTCAGCTAAGCTATGTTTTTGGTTTGGAAGGATGCTTGCTACGGATGTGAGCTATGGATGCGAGCTATGGATCGTCGCGAGTGGTGCGCGTGCATCTACATACATATAACATAGCGCATCTTCATCGGACAGCTACATAGCTTAGCATTGGTAGAAACGGTCACATAGTATCCTAGCATAGCTTTCACATCTTCGTAGCATAGCTAAGCACATAAAGGCACAGTTACTGATGATTTATAATAACATTATCAGAAAAGGAGGACCTTAATTGAATTATCTTAATATTGAGCATAAGAGTGCATTTTAATAATTATCTGAAGTTCAGAAGAGCAGGCTAGAATTGACAACCAATTAGATTTTTCGTTTTTTTTTCCTTTCATAGTGACTGGTCATTTCTGGTCTATTTTGTTTCGCTCTGCGGCTGCGGAAACTGGAAACGCTTCCTATACCTTGACTCTTGTATCAATTCTTTATGTAGGTGTATGTACGTACTTGTCTACTTTATAATAGGAATTCCGAAACATGTTTATTATGGTTACGCATTAGGGCTTTCGTTACACATTTTGAAACATTTTTACAGCAGTAACCATGTATCTATATGTTCTCAAATTACGATATTAATCTAATTGTGACCATTTTAGAGTCATACATTCGATTTGTGCAAGTTTCAAGGAAATTTCTTCAATTTATTTGGTTTACTGAAAATTGAAAACCAGCTAGAACTAGATTTATTTTGTCTAAAACTTATTTTTTACTATTACAATTTATATCTGTGTTATTTAATGTAAAGTCTTTGTCCACTCCTATCTCGTATACATAGGTAAGTACTAAATTTATAAAATAGGCTCACTTGTGCGGGGCAATGTCCTGCAGGTAAACTAGACTATTATAATCTGATCTTTACTACGCATAGCTTATTATTCTCTGGTGTACAGTGTACTTAGCTAGCATATAGAGGTAGTATATCTCGAAAATGCACGCTATATAAAGGTGCAGCACTATTCACTACATAGTAAATATAAAATAAAGTTGCTGCCCCCGTCTGTCTGTCCCTATAATATGCTTATATCTTTAAAACTACGCTACAGATTTTGATGCAGTTTTCATGAATAGATAGATTGATTTAAGAAGAAGGTTTATATAAAGTATATTACATGCGTAATATAGTAGAAAAACACTGATAACTTTCTATTAAGCGCGCGGATCCACTTGTTATATAATATGACATGACCTGTTCTTATAAATATTACGGTCTTTAAAATTAAAAAAAAACAATATTTTGAAATCAAATCCGATTTGACAAAGTTCAGGTAATTCTAACCATTATTATTTACTACAATGAGGATATACCAAAATTTTCGTGAGCTTAACATTGTAAGCGCACGTACAAGACCAAAATACCTCAGAATATTAGCGCGTGAGGAAGTGAAATCAAAATGTGAGGTTGGTATGATCTATGCGGTACACGCCCTTAATATATTTCAAAATGCCTTTATTAAAAAAAATAAAATACTTTTGCGACTTATAAGTAACAGACATTCACACACCCTCATCGACATATCCATAGAATAAAGTCACGTCTGAAAACCCTTACTTTACACCATAGCGATTTGAAATTTAGCTTCGCACAAATTTTGTCCTAATTTTTTTGATCCGAGAATATACATAACAAGTCTTACTCCAGGGTCAAAATATTTGGGTTTGGGCGAAGTTATGTAGGTACTAGGTACATGCTTCAAATTGCTGTCCTGAAAAGCAAGGATTATTCAAATGTGACTTTGTTTAATTAATAAGATTCATCATTAATTTGACTATTAAATTATTGTATAAATTAAGAAAGTGCTTGTTTGTTCTATTTTTAAGTACACATTTAGTAATTATTTCAGCGGTCATTAGCCACTCAATACGTTAACTTCAATATAAAACTTATAGTAGAGGTATAAAATTAATAGTGATGGGATACCACATCACGCATGTATTGGGAAATATCGCAAAATCGGAACAATTCTTGATTTCATTCCGGAATATTTTTAAAAAAGTGTGACACATTGAAAATATGGTATAGGGAGTCATTAGTTATAATTATTATATGATCGCTGGGATTTCCACAAAGCAACAGAATATTAGTACCTAATTGTAGCAAAACATCGTCATCGTCTTATACTTACTAACAAAGGGAAAAAACTATTGTTTTAACATATCAAAGCTACTGATTATTTCATGAAACATTACAGTATCTTATAGGTAGGTCATAGTATACAAAAATATAGTGACACATGCAAATAAATACACATACAATAATTTTTGGATAGGAGACTGACAAAATTAGAAATAATTCGTTCCTGAACTATCTACTTATTAATTTTTTAAGGATTTATCACATATTTGTAATTCATATTTTGCTATATTTATAAAATACATAGTTGATTTATAACAACATAATACGACCCACTACTGTTCTCCGAGTAAATTACTACCTAGATAAGGCACATTAAACAAGTACAAATAAATATAAATATAATTATGTTTACCTTCACATCTGTTGCAGCTCCGTTGGTAACGTAAATAATGTTTAAAACATATAAACAAATCACTAATTCATTAATATACATAATGAACAATTTAAGATTAAACTTAATTGAATAATACCGATAATGGTTATTATATTAACGACACTCTTTCACTACGAACAATACGTTAGGCGACCGGTCAAAGTGTACGAGAAAAGTGTGAACTAACATATTGACATTTTAGTCGTGGTATCGAACGGCTTTGTTAGAAAAGAACGCTAAGTGAATGGGATAGGTCGCCGGGACGTTCGTCGGGACAGAAGGCAAAGAACGGAATAAAATACAATAAGGATAAAATCCCGGTGGTCTGCCGCCGCCCGCGCCGCGCCGCGCTCCTCTGCCGCGACGAGCCGCTCTACGAGCAAAAAGCGCAGCGCTCGCGCTCAGTAAGCGAGCGGGCATACCTCACCCCGCCCTCCGCTTGCTTAGCTTGTTCCAATTATTGTAGCCATCAGAACCATTACTTACCTTAACGATTATCATATATTAATAATACCCAATTATTATGCTAAAATTCTACTTATATGCAAAACTGTACTCTTCTTGGATCCGTTTCCATAGACGCTTGGTTCGCAGGTGCAATTTCAACATGTCACACCAAAAGAACAAAATATTATTTTAGAAATCTCTTATTCCTACGGACCCATTGGAGGTATGAGGTAGGTAATTGATGTATTTTAAAATTATGTTCAAGCATTATAAAAACCGAGTTTTGCGTATTACCACACAATATACTTGAAACTTTCTCACAAAGGCTTTCAGTGAAAGGAGTTTCAGGTTACGAGTTATATTACAAACCCGATTGTTAGGTGCGGTATTGGTATTGGTCATTTTACTCTAATTGTAGTATTACAACATTAACATTATCATGGTGGCACATCACATCGAACAAATAGTGTTGTTTTTATCGGCTATTTTCGCTATATTCGTGTTGAAGTCTGAACTGGAAACATAGACGAGAAGATACAAATACAGATACAAATACGATAAGATACAAATACGAGAAGATACCCAAATACAGCGATGTGAAGTAACTACATATCTACTTATTAGTTCACTAATAGCGATGTGAAGTTCCAAAACCTAAAATCTCATCATCGCAGTAATCTCGTATCTGGTGGATTTACTCGGAATTTCCGGTGGTGACCAGTAAATCACATCACTATCCCGGTAATATTATACCTACCTGAAAGTGCATGAGTGGATGTTAGGAAGAATGGATGTTTATTACTCTTTCAGCCTAAATGGCTGGACCATTTGGGCTGAAATTAGGTAACTTAGACCCTAGAATGTCATATAGGTCATATTTTTCAACGGGTAAAACTGGTGGATGCAGCTTTTAATATATCACGATTTTTTCCATACATATACATTATGGGAAGTTTGACTGAGATGTCTGACTGATGCACAACTCAAACCGCTGAAGGGAATGATTATATAAATTCGACATAGAGATAGACATGGCTAAGAAAGAACCCGGAGTGAGAAAGATACCTAGTTCTTTTAACCCGCACATAAGAAAATTCCGTTCTTATACTAATTCTTTCAACAGATCTTACTCGCAACTAAATGGTCTAAACATGTGCCTATCTTATTCAATCATTCGAATTTAAAAACTATAAGAAACGCAACCTTAAACATTACAAGTTGAAAGAACAAAAGCAGACAAATACTGCAGTTAGCAGCTGAAACTAACTGAGAAACATATAATAGTAAAATATTATGTATGTGAAAAAAACAATAAAATATTGAAATTTTATATTAGGCTGTGAAATGCAGTTTTGTTGATCGCATTTTTTATACATCGTCGTTAAAAATGTATTTTTCTTAAAAGTTTCGTATGCAAAGTGAATTACAATGGACAAATTAATAATGAAAAGCATATTAATAATTATAATATCAATGCTTTCTCAAACAGGGGGAAAGAGAAAAGAACAGTCGAAGTTTCGTTATCATGGTGTACGTAATGAAAAAAATAGTTACACTAGAACTGTGTGCATGGATATGTCTAATACTCTGCGAGGTAAATATATAATTAATCAAATATACAAAAGAAGTTCACATATCAATTAATTGGTCAATTAAATAATCCACCTCACATTGAAACTGGCGAAACGGCGCGGCGGTATTTTCCGCTAGCCAGAGCGGTAGCGAATATCGTCTATAATATAATAGGCGTATATATTATAGGTTTACATTTGGATCGAATACAGTACAATACTCTCGTATTCAGTCTTCTATGGCTGTTAATCTATCTGCTTTTGTTTTACTTGTTTACTTTAGCTCGTCACAAGGCATGTTTCCTCCGGCCGGATACTGGACCCTGCCGAGCAGACATAGTCCAGTGGTACTTCGACGTAAAACAGAAGCAATGCTACCGGTTCTTCTGGGGTGGCTGTCAGGGCAACGGGAATCGATTCGAAAAAAAGCACGAGTGCATGACCTATTGCTATTTAAACCAGTCTATGAATTATCGTATGTATTGCTGGTCTATATACCCATTATATGTATATCTCATTGGACTACATCCCTTTCGCCACGTTGCCATATTATGGGCGCCTGAAGAAGGACGTGGGCATCAAGGTCGTCCCCGAAACCGATGGTGACGACATGATCACGTTTCAGGCGGGTAGGAAAGAGCCACCTCTTGCCTACCTAGAGCTAGATCGAGGAAACTGATCCTAAATGAAATAAAAGCGTGATGGATCGTGAATGATCGATCTATCAACGCACAGATCAAGCCGCTGGCGCTGGACGGATTGAGTTGGATATGGCACCGATATACAGTGGCGGATTTGCCCTAAGGCCCAGTAGGCCCGGGCCTAGAGCGGCCAGATATTAGGGGCGGCCAATCGTGACAAAAAAATCACTGATGACAAGAAATAACTAAAAGTACGTAAATATTTTAAAGGCTTCAAGGGACCATGGGTTTTTCTCGGTGGCTCTGCTCTATAATAAGAATATTTATTTTCTCACCGCTCAGAACACATCTTTTGTAGCCTGAAATATAAAATTTTCTCGGCACTCGCAGCTAGCTGCTCGCGCAATTATACGAGTAAATAGAATATTATGTATTTTGCTCACCACTCAGAACGAGCTCATTGCACACAGTACCGGCGTTAGGGTGGGGCGCGGTTGGGCGACCGCCCAGGGCGCCGGATAAAAGGGGCGCCACAGGCTCTATAATTCGTTGAGAAAAATTCAATATTCTCGGTGCTCGTAGCAAGCTGCTCGCGCTTTTATAAGAACATTTAGTTTCTTTGCCACTCGAAGGAAGATAAACGCACATCATTCGTGCTGAAAAATTCAAAATTTTCTCGGCGCTCGCAGCGAGCTGCTCGCGCTTTTATAAATGAGAAAATTTACTTTCTTTGCCATTTGAAGCAAGATAAACGCACATCATTCGTGCTGAAAAATTCAAATATTTTTCGGCGCTCGCAGCGAGATACTCGCGCTTTTATAAATAAGGACATTTAGTTTCTTTCCCACTCGAAGATAGCTAAACGCACATCATTCGTGCTGTAAAATATCTAAATTTTCTCGGCGCTCGCAGCGAGCTGCTCGCGCTTTTATAAATAAGAATACTTATTTAGTTTCTTTGCCGCTCGGAGCAAGCTAAACGCACAACATTTGTGCTGAAAAATTCAAAATTTTCTCGGCGCTCGCAGCGAGTTGCTCGCGCTTTTATAAATGAGAACATTTACTTTCTTTGCCAATCGAAGCAAGCTTAACGCACATCATTCGTGCTGAAAAATTCAAAATTTTCTCGGCGCTCGCGCTTTTATAAATAAGGATATTTAGTTTCTTTGCCACTCGAAGCAAGCTAAACGCACATCATTCGTGTTGAACAAATCTAAATTTTCGCGGCGCTCGCAGCGAGCTGCTCGCGCTTTTATAAATAAGAATATTTATTTAGTTTCTTTGCCGCTCGGAGCAAGCTAAACGCACATCATTCGTGCTGAAAAATTCAAAATTTTCTCGGAACTCGCAGCAAGCTTCTTTTTTTCCTTTTTAGTATGGGTTTGAATTGCTTTTTAGGGGGCGCCGTAGAAATCTCGCCCAGGGCGCTGGTATTGTTAAAACCGGCTCTGATTGCACATCTTTTGTAGTCTGAAACGTATAATTTTCTCGGCGCTCGCAGCAAGCTGCTCGCGCATTACAAATTTTATTCTATTCGGAACGAGTTTAATGCACACGTTCTTGTCAGAGATGTAACATTTCCTATTTTAGAGATTCAAATTGTAGGTAAACGTTGAAATGTACAAACACAAGAAAAAAAATTCTGGATCCGCCACTGTTTAACATATTCGGTGCCACCGACTCGCCATGCGAGTTCACGTTCATTTTGTTCGCGAGTCGGTGGCACCGAATGTGTTAAGGAGTAAGTAGGAGTAGACATGTTATATACGACGTAAATGCAGGTATTACATGGACTGGGGCCTAGGGCGGCCTAGACTGTAAATCCGCCACTGCCGATATACCTCTAGATATTGTGATATAGACCTTTGCTAAGAGAGAATTTCGAGACGGGTCAAAGCTACGAGTATTAAGTATTAATTTGTATAATGCGTGTGTATACTCGTATGTTATTATTGATAATAATTATTATGCTCCAAGGTTTCAGGTTGGGTTTCAGGTTGCAAGATAACTGCACGGTCTTAACTTGAGCTTATCTTCTAAATATCTTATAGGTGCCAATAAAGCTACGTAATAGGTGTACAAATTGGCGGATTTAACTAACATTTAAAAATTATAATACATAATATACCTATATATTTCTTTCAATTTCAGAAACCATCCCACACTTCTGTAATTTGGCCTTCGATTTCGGTACATGTTTTGGGACGTATTATCGCTGGGCTTGGGACCAGTTTTCGAAGTAAAAATGGTTTAAGTACAATATTTCTATTTTTTATCTAAATATATGTAGGTATAATGGAAATGCGTGTCTGCCTGACTGATCTATCAACGCACATTTTAAACTGCTGAACGGATTGAGTTGAATTTTGGCATCCTTTCCTAGCTAAATAAAGTGAGTTATAATTTTCACATACCTACCTCTATATTATATCTAATAACTATTAGTATACTAGTACTTTAATAGGACACCACCTCCATCTATTGGTAATATACCTACTGAACCAAACCTTACAATCGCCCCATTCTGTGGCCCTATTACAACTTGGTTAAACGTGCACCCAGATTTCGTTAGTTCACTGCGCATTGCACAGTTCCGAGTCTCACAACATTTTCAATAGATGGCGCTAGCATCAAAAAAGGAACCTTAAATTTTTTAATTATTTCCAATATCATCCCTAATGTTTCTCATTGATAAATCCCAATTTCCAAAGAGAAACTATTAGACATTCTCAAGTACAGAAATATATTTTTAAAGTTTGAATGGTACATTCACAGGCCTTTAGGATGACATGGGTTGCGTTTAGGATAACGAGCTATAGGTACATGTTGAAAGTAGTTTCGGTGAAACTCGACACAGCTATCGTACAATTACAGACATGCTGGATGCTAAATTTTTGGTTTCCGGGAGGTGTATTTAGCGTTGTATCAAACATTTTTAGCAAACTATCTAACTCTATCAGATATTTTCTCCAGAACAAGGTCTTCTGCGTTAGATCTCTTTAGTTTGTAAAACGTCTTCCTATAATATACTGGTCTGGTTTGGAACACTTTGCCGTCATCCGTGTTTCCCGAGCGGTTCAACTTGGGTATCTTCAAGGCACGAGTGAATATAGGTACCTTTCTAGGCATCTTACGTGATCCATCGTCGACCGCATTTTCACTTTCCACCAGGTGGGATGTGGTCAAACGTAGGACTATATAGTATAAAAAAAAGAAAAAATATTGGTTTCCTTTGATGCCAGGACCTGTAAACGACGCCTGTACTCGGGATGCGGCGGCAACCAAAACAACTTCGAGTCACGCGGTGAGTGCATGCACACGTGCCTCACTGCGCCCAATATCACGATGTCACAGACTGAGCAGACGACATGCTTCCCTATCGACATGGCTGCACTGCGAGAATAGAATAATGTACATCGCTGGTTATAAATATGTTGTTTTATTAACCCTGTATGTTGTTCAGGGGTCTATACAAACTATTTTACTTAATGTCAGAGGCATAAATGGGATGTGTGAGTTATATCTATAGAGGTACATAAGCTTTTTTCTAATATTTTAGACCAGAATCTAAGCGACCCGCATACCGATTCTAATTTTTTTCGAATTTACCTACTCACATATAATTTGTAACAAGTAGGAAACAAATTATAGTATACATATAGCCTCTAAAATAATCAAACTTTTATGCCATTTATGATCGTATCTTCTATGAGTTAGGTAAGTACACATAATATTGATATACCTCTTGTAAAACAGTAAAGCTAACATAAGGAAGGGTGTTGCAGTGTCATCGTCGTCGTCATCATTAGTGGACGTTTTACATAGAAAATAGTCTAAGTATCACCCATGAAACCATAATTAGCACTTCACACTTCGTTGGTGACTCACAAAACATTTTTATGAATAGATATTTGATAACCATAAAAATATAATAATCAAACAAGAATTTACAATAGGTATAATTTTATTTCAATTCAAAGAGGTAAATGTTAGTCGTATTTCCTGCACCTAGCGCAAACCTTAGCATCTGTAGTAGTGTGGAACATTTTTTTCATCTGGTTCAATATAGAGTCGTACTGAGCCTTGTTTCTCAATATCTTACTATCTTTCAATTGTGACATTATCAGTTGAATCTTTGGAGACTCTGTTGTAGTTTGTGGCTTTCCACGACGCATTGATAACAATTGCCTTGGGAATACCTGTATTTATTGCTAACTTTAGTAAAAGAAAAGAGCTGGGATTGTTGCACTGCTCAGCTGTTAGTAAGGTGATGTTGAATTTTTCATGCGAAACATAAATTTCCTTTTAGGCATTACGACCCTTAGCATTTTATCTAGCGGGTTGACTTTTTGGTTATGAGCGGCGCATCCCTTGCACTGAAAACAATAGATCAGGAACGTACAAGTGGTTTAACTTCTTATGGGTCTGTGAGACGTATGTGAGTAAGTGGTAAAAGGTTAACTTGGAACTTATTTTATTTTTAGTCTTTTACAAATATATAGACTGAAGTAGTCTAAATTTGGTCTTCGCAATGATATCTTTAACAACATCATGGAAGGTGTTTAGTTCTTTTAACACGTAACCCTCAGCTGTTATATTTTGTTCCTGTAGTTGGTTTGGATAATATGCTTGATATGGTTGATTGTTGTACCACCAGGGAGTCTAAACAACAAGATGACCTTATTTTTTATGCAAGAAGTTGCATGAGACGAAGCAGAAGTTCGCATGAAGCGATATGCCGACTCAGCTGCAGTTACTTACTACCTAACTTTATTTTTAATGGATGGCATAAGTTCTGTATGGCATGTATTTGTAAGATGTAACTGTATTTGTGAGAAGAAAAATCTGACTTTCGAAATATTAAATAAATTAAAAATAAAAACGTTTAACTGAAAAATTTACTACATTCGTTGACTGTTACGCGATATGAAATTCGCGTTGGTTCTCTATAGGCTTTATATAATTTGTGTTATAATACCATTCTTGTTAACAATAGGTATATATTTTCTACTGATTTGAAGAAAATCAATATAAATGTATTTCATCTATTATTTTATAACTTACCGCATTAGCAAAGTAAACAAAATAGACCATTGTTATAAAGAAATACAACGATAATCCGAAGATTTTCATTATTGAATTGTTATCGACTATTTCAGTTTGAAAACAGATTTCAGAATACCGTGAGGTTATCGTTCACAAAGAACAAACGAGAAATGTTTTATGTTTTAACAATAATGTTTGAGTTAGTAAAAATAATGGCAATTGAAATGTTATGATGTTTCTCAATGTTATATTATATAAGTAATATAAATTAGATATGGATACAGTAAGTATACGTATGTAGGTGCAACTTATTCACCTTGTCTTGCAAAAAAGAAAAAACATTTGTGTTGCATTTTCAGGTCGCCAAAATTTCTGTATGGCCTGAAACATAAGCACATGATGATGAATGAGTGCTTCCTACAAATTTTATAGGAAGCAGCCGGATCCACTGCTAACGTGTCTTCTGAAATACAGATCGTGTAGCGTTCATGCGAAAATTAAGCTGAATTAGATCTTCCACCATAAGATGAATATATTATGATGAAATACTTCTTGATAACCAAATAGGCATCAATCGTGAAATTATTTACCTTTTGAAATTCTTTTGACTTTATGTCAAGCAATGTCACATTATTTAGACATTTTAAAAGAATAATCAGTAATTTTACAAAAACCTAAAAAATCGAAAATGTCGTACAATAGCGCATACTCCAACGATTTTCGACCTTACTTTATACTCATTCGTAAAGAGGAGGAAAAAGGGGACAAGTTCGCAAGGATGAACATGGAAGTGAAACATACAGCCATCAAGGAAGCAATAAACCCCTTCACCAAGAAGGATATTTTCACTCAGACATATCCTACAACGTTGGTGCCTGCAGCTCCTAGAAAGGCATGTTGCTACTACTGCTCTTAACTCTTAGATCATGTGCTCTGTTACACATGGACCAGAAGCCACGTCTCCTTTAGTTGGCAAGGATAAATGTCTCATAAACATATTCGGCAACTTTTGTATCAAATGTTTCGGAAACACATGCAACCCCTTAATAAAACTAATAAACTGCCACAAACTATCAGCAAATAACATTTATTTATTTAGTTTCCAAATTTTCCTATACGTAATGGATTATATCTTTATTGACCTTGATATATCCGATCAGAATTTGCAGGAAAATCAGAAATGTAATTGTCTGTTTTTATTCAGCATGAGCTAAGTAAATACTTGAATAAATTACGTTATACGTTCTGACTGACACATCATGTGGGATTTTTATTTACTTTTAAGCTTAACTAATTTGATAAAATCATTGATTAAATTGTTTGTATTAAATGGTAACGGCGAGATTTCATTTGTCATAATATTTTTAGAGTTCCTTATATACACCTTATTACGAAAACGGCTACCTACGAGTCAATTTTAACAATATTTGGAATATTAAGGCTCAACTCATTGGACGTCGGCCTATTAGTAATGCTAGCTGCTAAATATAAGTAGTAGCAAAAATATCAAGAAAGAAGGAGGACAAATAAATGTTTTCACAAATATAAAACCGTGGAAAACATCATGAGACAATCGGGAATCATCGCGCAATAATATCAGTTTCAGACAGGACCGAATTAGTTTATAGTTGGTGTTATTGGTTGTCCTGATACTCTAGCATCTTAAATCGAGTTAGATAAATCTTTATTGTAACACTGGCACAATAAAACTGAGCAATGTAGGATTTAAATAGACCAAGTGCCTACACGTTTTATTCCTCTAAGTACGTAACATGTGCTTGACGTCTATGTATGCATAAAACACTCGCAGACTTTTATAGGTTAGTTGGGTCGGCTCACAGATTACCTCCTATCATGGGTCATCGCGGGTTGTTCCCAGCTCTCCTACTTAGTGGGTCAGCCCGTTCGTTATTAATCGGACAGTTGTCCGTCAACGTTAACAAGCACCTGATGCGTATACATAAAACGTGTAGGCGCTTTGTTTAACTTATTTTTTTTTGGATTTAGGACACCCAACACAGAGTAACCTTAAATATGACTACAAGATCAACTAGTGTGCTCTGACAATTACAGGATACCACGGCATGCACAACTAAACTAATTAAACCTATCCTACTAGTATTACCTCTATGAACGTGAAAGTTTGTAAGAATGTCTTGATGTATATGTGAGTTGCCTACTCTTTCACGCTTAATCGGGTGGACAGATTGAGCTGAAATTTGGTATAGAGAGGTATACAAAAAGGTTAAAAAAAATAAAACATAATAAAATTTATTCATTAGATAAATTAAATTATTTTGTTACTTATTTAATTAATCTTTTATTTTAGCAGTTTTTATTTATGAAAGTATCAATAGCTGCATCAATTGATTTTTAGAAAAAGTACTTAATTGGTAAAGTATTTTTCTAATTTAACATTATAGCGAAAAAAATGATGAGTTTTTAAGTGGTAGGTTTATTAAAGGCAACTAAGTAGTACGAGCAACTACCACGATGCCTAATGAGATAACTCAATGCGAGATCTTCTCTGGAATAGTGATCTTGTCATAACCCAAAATCAACTGGGATCCGCTCCGGTTGGAAGGGTAAAGTGGCCAGGGAAAATACTGGACTAAAGATTCTTGACACGCTATGGCTCTGGATGAATAGCGCAGCTCGGTGATAGGATTTCGCACCGTTGTACCTAGGTAACACTGCAGCTATAAGAAGGCAGGCGTGATTGATTAACATCAGTCGAGCGCAGAAACCGCGTCATCTTATTAAAAAAAAACCCTTGAACCCTTGCTTCTAAATTTCATGTCACTCTTCAAGTAAATATTAGCTCAAGCGTTCAATGTTGCATCTCATAAAGGTACACCAACTAGATCTTGTATCAGTGTGGAGATTGCCGCAGAGCAAACTGCGCCTAGTTCTACCGCCACTTATCGTGGTTATCACCTTATCAGTGCCTAAACTATGTCTCATTTTACGACGCGCCATAAATTATATTAATTATGGCCACAGAAGACAATTTAGAAGAATGCGACTTATTGGGAAGTCGTAAAAAACACGAGGTAAGTTTTTAATGTAATAAAACCTAATAGTTAATTTTATACGGCGAATGATCTTCGTAATGTATTTCTCAGCATATTTCTCTGTTAAATTGATTTGATTGAGCAACGTTGTGCAATTTTTATATATGTACATGATGAGCTAAATGAAGCCAATGTGAATATTCTTCTGAATCTGAATATTTAACGTCTAAGGCCCTTTTGGCTATCACGTACTGGTGTACTTATATCACCACTAGCTTAGCACTATGCTCGCGGCTTTGCCCGCGTGGATTAATCCTTTCTTAGCGGAGATTTAGATCATTAATGTAGAATATTTTTTTGTCTATTCTGTGATTTAGGTACAACTTAAATTTCCTAGTTCTAAATTTCAACCCAATCCATGAGCGGTTTGCGAGCTGTTAGTTGATAGATCGGTCAGTCAATCAGTGACATTTTCCTTTCATAGACATATATAATATGTACTATTAAGATTATCCTACAAAAACAAAATGTTCATAGCGGCATATACGAGTATAACACGCATTTTTTAACTTTGTTGGGTAATCCAGTAGCACTTTTAGAACACAGCAAATTTAAGACACGTCTTTTAACTATCGCTCTTCTACGAACATTTAATTTTTGACTTCGTCCAAACATTTGATTCCATAGTCATAAGAATATTTTAGTTTTGTCGGTTAATAGTCATAGACACTAGAACGCGAGGTCTCTGATCTTGCTTATAATGTAAAAACCTGAAAGTATATGGACGTTTGCTACCTTTTCATTTTAAACCTCATCATCTCAGCCATAGGACGTCCACTGCTGAACATAGGTCTTCCCTTTCCTCCATACATACCGGTTGGAAGTAACCAGCGGCTTTCGGCGACTTTTATAAGGTCGTCAGTCATTAATTAAACCTAATGGAAATTAGGAATGAATTTGGAACCTAATGGACGTAGATAATTATTATTATTATAATCTACGTGTAGTCTCTTTTTTAAATCAAATCAAATCAAATTGTTTATTTGCAGGAAATACATGTTTTGGAACAGTTCTTAATTATACCTATGTCTCGATACAATATATTTCGTCTGCAAGCACACGTGCAAAAATTCATGTCATTAAAAATTTTAGTCTAATTACATTTAAAATATTATTAAGTCAAAATTAATTACAATATTTTTAGCACGTTAAATTACAATATTATTATTCTTTAAATTCTTTTATGGTGTAGAAGCAGTTTTCCAAAAGCCAGTCACATAAAGTTTTCTTAAATTTACCGCCCTTTAACACCTACTACGTTAGATATCCTGCCATATTGTAACGTTTTTATTAAAAGAATAGAAAACTCTTTATCAAAACACTACAGATATATAAACAATAAATAGTGTAACGATTGGCGGTCTTATCGCTAAAAGCGATCTCTTCCAGACAACCTTGCAGAGAGAGATAGAGAGAGAGAGAAATATTGATACTAATAGACATTTTTATATCATTAGTTCTAACTCCTATTTTGCATTTTTTCCCTGTGTTATTTATTGTCTTTATTTGTAAATTAGCAGTATACTATATAGTTTAGAACGTATATACATATTACATTACATTACATACACACACATTACACACACACATTACACACACACACATTACACACACACACACACATTATTTTTTATTACATTTTGTTCTATATTCATTTTATTTAGAAAGTCGTAAAAACAACAAAAATTAGAGCTAATATTTTTGACACCAAATGATATGCGATTTTATTGAGAAATAAGGGACACTACGAAAACCTAAAAAATAACAAGTTGTGCCCAGCTAGAGTAGCCTGTACCTATGTGTTATTTCAGGGTTTTATAAAAACCTAATAAGTTACTTTACATGCTACTGAATTTAAGCTTAATCGATTATGCCGATTAATCTTGAAGATGTACACTGTACACACACATACACGCATACATCATTTATAATACTAGCCGCGCCCAGCTCAATCGGTCTATAGATGTGAGGCCGGTATATAACCAATCTTACCTATCGGTTAGTTACCAAAAAACCCATTTAATACCCAAAAACACCGTAAAACACCATTTAAAACCTTTGGAATTAAAAAACATTTTTTTGTAATTATAACTACATTTCTTGATTTTTTCGAGACGCAATACGCTCCTTTAAAAGCTCCTTCTTTGAAAAAAATAATATTATCATAAAGAAAATTATAAAACCCTTTAATAAAAACAATCTATTATTACTCCTACTCTTTCAGACAAATCAAATGAACCCAAACTCGTTTGAGCTGCGTCAGCAAGTGGCAAGGTGCAAAAATATTATAATGTTTGCTACGAGAAGTGTGAGTTGAGCTCGCTCTGAACAGTTAAAAAATTCCAATATCCTTAATAACATAAGAGCGAGAAGCTTGCTGAGACTGCAAAAAAAAAATTGCAAAATTCATAACTCTAATGTCAAATAAAAGCTTGTAATAATTTAATTCGATTACTAACCAATCTAACAAAATTCACACACTCACATTCTCACCTAAACTACACTCACACAAACGAAAAAGATTTGATTACAGATAGACAGACAACAGATCCTACACCTATCAGTTGTCTGTCAAATAAAAGCTTGTAATAATTTAATTCGGTTTCTAACTAACAATAAAATAATAATGAAATTCACACACATAAAAATAAAAATTCACACATTCTCACCTCGCACACACACAAACGTTAAAAATTTGATTAAAGATAGACAACAGACCTTTCACCTGTCTGTTGTCTGTCAAATAAAAGCTTGTTATAATTTTGTTCGATTTCTAACTAACAATTTTTTTCAATATACTACGAAGTAAGAAGACGAGCAAGACGCTCTCCTGATGGTAAGAGATAACGCTGCCCATTATTAATACAGTGCTACTCAGTATTTTACAAAGGTACGATTCTGGGTGCACTGCGCCAACGCTTCTTACTTGAGAGTCATAAGATGATAAGACTCCTCAGCCCAGTAATTTCATTAGCTACAGTGCCCTTCTACCGAAGCACAGTAATGTTTGCACATCACTGCTCAGGCGGTAGAATAACCGGCACTGTTGGGGTACCCACCTAGTCGACCTCCTGCAAAGGAAGTTTACCCCGGTAAAAGTAATAATAATATTCACACACTCACCAAAGCTACACGCACACACACAAACGTTTAAGATTTGATTACAGATAGACAGACAACAGACCATTCACCTGTCTGTTGTCAGTCAAATAAAAGCTTGTTATAATTTAATTCGGTTTGTAACTTAACCAATCTAACCAAATTCACACATTCGCAATCTACCTACACTACGTACACTCACACACATACATAAAGAGCAGTGCAGACGCCGCACAATACGGCAACGTCGCACGACTAGGGCGGATCCAGGATTGGGCCCTGGGGGGGAAGGTGCAAAAATATTATTATAACGTTAACTACAAAATGTGTGAGTTTTGCTCGCTCTGAACAGTTAAAAAATTCAAATATTCTTAAAAGATATATGCAAAATTCGTAACTCAAATTAAAGCTTGTAATAATTTAATTCAATTTCTAACTAACAATAAAATAATAATAATATTCACACACTCACGTCAACTACACACACATACGTAAAAGATTTGATTACAGATAGACAGACAACAGACCCTTCACCTGTCTGTTCTGTCAAATAATAGCTTGTTATAATTTAATTCAGTTTGTAACTAAACCAATCTAACAAAATTCACACAATCGCAATCTACCTATACTACGTACACTCACACACATACATAAAGAGCAGTGCAGACGCCGCACAATACGGCAACGTCGCACGACTAGGGCGGATCCAGGATTGGGCCCTGGGGGGGAAGGTGCAAAAATATTATTATAACGATAACTACAAAATGTGTGAGTTTTGCTCGCTCTGAACGGTTAAAAACTTCAAATATTCTTAAAAGAAATATGCAAAATTCGTATCTCAAAAAAAAGCTTGGAATAATTTAATTCAATTTCTAACTAACGATAAAATAATAATAATATTCACACACTCTCACCTCAACTACACACACATACGTAAAAGATATGATTACAAATAGATAGACAACAGACCTTTCACCTGTCTGTTGTCTGTCAAATAAAAGCTTGTTATAATTTAGTTCGATTTCTTACTAACAATAAAAAAAGAATTTTATACTACGAAGTAAGAAGACGAGCAAGACGCTCTCCTGTTGGTAAGAGATAACGCTGCCCATTATTAGTACAGTGCTATTCAGTATTTTACAAAGGTACGATTCTGGGTGCACTGCGCCAACGCTTCTTACTTGAGAGTCATAAGATGATAAGACTCCTCAGCCCAGTAATTTCATTAGCTACAGTGCCCTTCTACCGAAGCACAGTAATGTTTGCACATCATTGCTCAGGCGGTAGAATAACCGGCACTGTTGGGGTACCCACCTAGTCGACCTCCTGCAAAGGAAGTTTACCCCGGTAAAAGTTATAATAATATTCACACACTCACCAAAGCTACACGCACACACACAAACGTTTAAGATTTGATTACAGATAGACAGACAACAGACCATTCACCTGTCTGTTGTCAGTCAAATAAAAGCTTGTTATAATTTAATTCGGTTTGTAACTTAACCAATCTAACCAAATTCACACATTCGCAATCTACCTATACTACGTACACTCACACACATACATAAAGAGCAGTGCGGGCCCGCACAATACGGCAACGTCGCATTACATACACACTCGGAATCTACCTATACTACGTACACTCACACACATACATAAAGAGCAGTGCAGACGCCGCACAATACGGCAACGTCGCACGACTAGGGCGGATCCAGGATTGGGCCCTGGGGGGGAAGGTGCAAAAATATTATTATAACGTTAACTACAAAATGTGTGAGTTTTGCTCGCTCTGAACAGTTAAAAAGTTCATACATTCTTAAAAGAAATATGCAAAATCCGTAACTAAAATAAAAGCATGTAATAATTTAATTTCTAACTAACGATAAAATAATAATAATAATATTCACACACTCTCACCTCAACTACACACACATACATAAAAGATTTGATTACAGATAGACAGACAACAGACCCTTCACCTGTCTGTAGTTAACATTATAATAATATTTTGCACATTCCCCACAGGGCCCAATCCTGGATCCGCCCTTGTCTTAAGTGCGACGTTGCCGCTAGGTGCGGCACCGGCACTGCTCTTTATGTATGTGTGAGTGTACGTAGTTACAGGTAGATTGCGAGTGTGTGAAAATGCGACGTTGCCGTTTGGTGCTGCGCCCGCACTGCTCTTTATGTATGTGTGTGAGTGTACGTAGTATAGGTAGATTGCGAATGTGTGCATTTGGTTAGATTGGTTAAGTTACAAACCGAATTAAATTAAAACAAGCTTTTATTTGACAGAAAACAGACAGATGAAGGGTCTGTTGTCTGTCTATCTGTAATCAAATTTTTTACGTATGTGTGTGTAGTTGAGGTGAGAGTGTGTGAATATTTTTTTTTTATTGTTAGTTAAAAATTGAATTAAATTATTACAAGCTTTTATTTGAGTTACGAATTTTGCATATTTCTTTTATGAATATTTGAACTTTTTAACTGTTCAGAGCGAGCAAAACTCACACATTTTGTAGTTAACGTTATAATAATATTTTTGCACCTTCCCCCCCAGGGCCCAATCCTGGATCCGCCCTAGTCGTGCGACGTTGCCGTATTGTGCGGCGTCTGCACTGCTCTTTATGTATGTGTGTGAGTGTACGTAGTATAGGTAGATTGCGAATGTGTGAATTTGGTTAGATTGGTTAAGTTACAAACCGAATTAAATTATAACAAGCTTTTATTTGACTGACAACAGACAGGTGAATGGTCTGTTGTCTGTCTATCTGTAATCAAATCTTAAACGTTTGTGTGTGTGCGTGTAGCTTTGGTGAGTGTGTGAATATTATTATTACTTTTACCGGGGTAAACTTCCTTTGCAGGAGGTCGACTAGGAGGGTACCCAAACAGTGCCGGTTATTCTACCGCCTGAGCAGTGATGTGCAAACATTACTGTGCTTCGGTAGAAGGGCACTGTAGCTAATGAAATTACTGGGCTGAGGAGTCTTATCATCTTATGACTCTCAAGTAAGAAGCGTTGGCGCAGTGCACCCAGAATCGTACGTTTGTAAAATACTGAGTAGCACTGTACTAATAATGGGCAGCGTTATCTCTTACCAACAGGAGAGCGTCTTGCTCGTCTTCTTACTTCGTAGTATAAAATTCTTTTTTATTGTTAGTTAGAAATCGAACTAAATTATAACAAGCTTTTATTTGACAGACAACAGACAGGTGAAAGGTCTGTTGTCTATCTATTTGTAATCATATCTTTTACGTATGTGTGTGTAGTTGAGGTGAGAGTGTGTGAATATTATTATTATTTTATCGTTAGTTAGAAATTGAATTAAATTATTACAAGCTTTAATTTGAGTTACGAATTTTGCATATATCTTTTAAGAATATTTGAATTTTTTAACTGTTCAGAGCGAGCAAAACTCACACATTTTGTAGTTAACGTTATAATAATATTTTTGCACCTTCCCCCCCAGGGCCCAATCCTGGATCCGCCCTAGTCGTGCGACGTTGCCGTATTGTGCGGCGTCTGCACTGCTCTTTATGTATGTGTGTGAGTGTACGTAGTATAGGTAGATTGCGAGTGTGTATGTAATGCGACGTTGCCGTATTGTGCGGACACGCACTGCTCTTTATGTATGTGTGTGAGTGTACGTAGTATAGGTAGATTGCGAATGTGTGAATTTTGTTAGATTGGTTTAGTTACAAACTGAATTAAATTATAACAAGCTATTATTTGACAGAAAAGACAGGTGAAGGGTCTGTTGTCTATCTATTTGTAATCATATCTTTTACGTATGTGTGTGTAGTTGAGGTGAGAGTGTGTGAATATTATTATTATTTTATCGTTAGTTAGAAATTGAATTAAATTATTACAAGCTTTAATTTGAGTTACGAATTTTGCATATATCTTTTAAGAATATTTGAATTTTTTAACTGTTCAGAGCGAGCAAAACTCACACATTTTGTAGTTAACGTTATAATAATATTTTTGCACCTTCCCCCCCAGGGCCCAATCCTGGATCCGCCCTAGTCGTGCGACGTTGCCGTATTGTGCGGCGTCTGCACTGCTCTTTATGTATGTGTGTGAGTGTACGTAGTATAGGTAGATTGCGAGTGTGTATGTAATGCGACGTTGCCGTATTGTGCGGGCACGCACTGCTCTTTATGTATGTGTGTGAGTGTACGTAGTATAGGTAGATTGCGAATGTGTGAATTTTGTTAGATTGGTTTAGTTACAAACTGAATTAAATTATAACAAGCTATTATTTGACAGAAAAGACAGGTGAAGGGTCTGTTGTCTGTCTATCTGTAATCAAATCTTTTACGTATGTGTGTGTAGTTGACGTGAGTGTGTGAATATTATTATTATTTTATTGTTAGTTAGAAATTGAATTAAATTATTACAAGCTTTAATTTGAGTTACGAATTTTGCATATATCTTTTAAGAATATTTGAATTTTTTAACTGTTCAGAGCGAGCAAAACTCACACATTTTGTAGTTAACGTTATAATAATATTTTTGCACCTTCCCCCCCAGGGCCCAATCCTGGATCCGCCCTAGTCGTGCGACGTTGCCGTATTGTGCGGCGTCTGCACTGCTCTTTATGTATGTGTGTGAGTGTACGTAGTATAGGTAGATTGCGAGTGTGTATGTAATGCGACGTTGCCGTATTGTGCGGCGTCTGCACTGCTCTTTATGTATGTGTGTGAGTGTACGTAGTATAGGTAGATTGCGAGTGTGTATGTAATGCGACGTTGCCGTATTGTGCGGACACGCACTGCTCTTTATGTATGTGTGTGAGTGTACGTAGTATAGGTAGATTGCGAATGTGTGAATTTTGTTAGATTGGTTTAGTTACAAACTGAATTAAATTATAACAAGCTATTATTTGACAGAAAAGACAGGTGAAGGGTCTGTTGTCTATCTATTTGTAATCATATCTTTTACGTATGTGTGTGTAGTTGAGGTGAGAGTGTGTGAATATTATTATTATTTTATCGTTAGTTAGAAATTGAATTAAATTATTACAAGCTTTAATTTGAGTTACGAATTTTGCATATATCTTTTAAGAATATTTGAATTTTTTAACTGTTCAGAGCGAGCAAAACTCACACATTTTGTAGTTAACGTTATAATAATATTTTTGCACCTTCCCCCCCAGGGCCCAATCCTGGATCCGCCCTAGTCGTGCGACGTTGCCGTATTGTGCGGCGTCTGCACTGCTCTTTATGTATGTGTGTGAGTGTACGTAGTATAGATAGATTGCGAGTGTGTATGTAATGCGACGTTGCCGTATTGTGCGGGCACGCACTGCTCTTTATGTATGTGTGTGAGTGTACGTAGTATAGGTAGATTGCGAATGTGTGAATTTTGTTAGATTGGTTTAGTTACAAACTGAATTAAATTATAACAAGCTATTATTTGACAGAAAAGACAGGTGAAGGGTCTGTTGTCTGTCTATCTGTAATCAAATCTTTTACGTATGTGTGTGTAGTTGACGTGAGTGTGTGAATATTATTATTATTTTATTGTTAGTTAGAAATTGAATTAAATTATTACAAGCTTTAATTTGAGTTACGAATTTTGCATATATCTTTTAAGAATATTTGAATTTTTTAACTGTTCAGAGCGAGCAAAACTCACACATTTTGTAGTTAACGTTATAATAATATTTTTGCACCTTCCCCCCCAGGGCCCAATCCTGGATCCGCCCTAGTCGTGCGACGTTGCCGTATTGTGCGGCGTCTGCACTGCTCTTTATGTATGTGTGTGAGTGTACGTAGTATAGGTAGATTGCGAGTGTGTATGTAATGCGACGTTGCCGTATTGTGCGGACACGCACTGCTCTTTATATATGTGTGTGAGTGTACGTAGTATAGGTAGATTGCGAATGTGTGAATTTTGTTAGATTGGTTTAGTTACAAACTGAATTAAATTATAACAAGCTATTATTTGACAGAAAAGACAGGTGAAGGGTCTGTTGTCTATCTATTTGTAATCATATCTTTTACGTATGTGTGTGTAGTTGAGGTGAGAGTGTGTGAATATTATTATTATTTTATCGTTAGTTAGAAATTGAATTAAATTATTACAAGCTTTAATTTGAGTTACGAATTTTGCATATATCTTTTAAGAATATTTGAATTTTTTAACTGTTCAGAGCGAGCAAAACTCACACATTTTGTAGTTAACGTTATAATAATATTTTTGCACCTTCCCCCCCAGGGCCCAATCCTGGATCCGCCCTAGTCGTGCGACGTTGCCGTATTGTGCGGCGTCTGCACTGCTCTTTATGTATGTGTGTGAGTGTACGTAGTATAGGTAGATTGCGAGTGTGTATGTAATGCGACGTTGCCGTATTGTGCGGACACGCACTGCTCTTTATGTATGTGTGTGAGTGTACGTAGTATAGGTAGATTGCGAATGTGTGAATTTTGTTAGATTGGTTTAGTTACAAACTGAATTAAATTATAACAAGCTATTATTTCGCACCCCCCGAGGAAGAAAGTCGTAACTGAAAAACACCAACTTTACAGGAGCAACAAAAAACTGATTTAAAAAATCATCGGCAACCTGAGAAAAATTTAGTAGGTATATAGCAAAAAATAGCTAAAATTAACCTCGATTGGCCTATGTATTACAATTTGCAATTTAATTAATCGTCATGGAGTAAATCCTAAAAAATAGATTTACGCTAATTTTCAGCGACACATTTTAATTAATTTATGTAGTTAACAGAAATATTACTTTATTAACATGGAACGGAAACTATAATGCTGACATAACTGCAGATACGACTTTCTGAGCGTATGGTGGCGTTACAAACTCCACGCGTTAGTATGATTTACGACGTTTTTCCACGAAAACTTTGTCTCGGTCTTTTTGCGTAAAATGAATTGCATCCTTTTTCTTCGAAAAATATATTCAAATAAATAATGTATTTCAAGTAAGCGCTTTTTTAAACGAAAAAAATTACAGACATTTTGGCGTATGTTTACATATTACGTTATTCCAATCATTTAATTTATAAAATATTAGTCGTTTCTCAGTACAAAAGAAATAACAAAATAAAAAACAGCCTTTAAATGACTCCAGTATAAGGGATTAATGTGTAAAACTTTTAACTTATTAAAATTTTGTAGAAAGATCTTGTAAATATTACTGATTATGTATTTTAAGGTAGCTTTTGTTGTACTATACCAAAAATCATAAAGGTTTCGTAATAAATTTAATACCAGCTATGTTGAGTAGTTTTACAGCTTTAAAAGTAAACTAAGTAATATTTCAGGATATATTGTATATCTGTGCAAAATTTCATCTAGATCCACTTAGCCGTTTTGGCGCAAATAAATCAGAAATATTCATCCACTCATACATTTGTATTCAATGATTAAGTCTAGTATTATGACAGGAAAAGTGTCATAATTATAAGATAAGATAAGATAAGAAACACTTTATTAATCCACATATAAAGTAAATTTTACAAACAACAAAATTAAAACTAAGGGTGTATCAATTGGCGGTCTTATCGCTCAAAGCGATCTCTTCCAGACAACCGTGCAGGGAGAGGAAATATACAACACTGGAAGGACGGTGGTTTCACAAAACTTCAAAAGAAATATAAGTAAAAATAATTTACACAAATACTTAAAAATATTTACCTACATAAACATACATACATAAATCTTAAATACATACATACACACGTACATACATACATAAACACATACATAATTTGACATATAATAAAATATACTACATTAGGTATCATGAAGGAATACGACATTAATGTTATGAAGATACTAAAGTGAAAGATAATGGGCTTTGATTCGAAGTTTAAAACTTGCAAGAGACGGTGCTTGTCTAATTACGACAGGGAGATCATTCCACAGACGCACGGCTTCAACTGTGAAAGATTCACCATAAAAGCCAGTGCTGTGGGCAGGACATTTCAACATTAGGTTCTCCGATGATCTTAGTGTGCGAGAATGTGATGTATGGAGAAAATTAAAACGTTCTCGAAGATAGCGCGGGAAAGAGGGATTAAACAGAACACTGTAAAGGAGAGACAAGATATGAGTATTCCGGCGAAGGCGAATTGGCAGCCACTTGAGCTTAGAGCATAATTATGTCTTTTTATTAAATTATAACATTGTTTTTCATTTATGAAGTATGTTAATGATGATTAAACCAATTTCAAACATTGCTTGAGTAAAAACAAAGTCTATGACACAAGGAAACACGAATGACTGCAAAGTGTTTCAAATACGATCAGTTATTGCGCCACTAGGTATGGATGCCGAATTGCTGGAAGCCCTGACTTCCGAAGTTGAAACGGGCTTAATAAATGGCGGGAACGGGCGGGATAGGATTTGTTTGTGTAATTCTTGCGCTACTCTCCGAAACGAATCTTAATAAAACGGTTAGAAGGGGTGACTCTTCTACAGTGTTCAAAACTCTTAGAATTCACTAGCGTTTGGTCACTCACGAGCCTTTTGGCGCTCCCCTGAATCGACTCCAGAGTCTGAAGCTGGTATTTGGGAGTATCATCCCAAAGACGAAAACAATATTCTATACATATAGGATCGGCTTTATGATAGAAATAAAACAAATGTCCCGGATGAAGTAATGTTGCACCTTTGCCAAAATACCCAACTTCCTGACAGTCTATTGACTCTAGACTTGATGTAATTTTAAATGACGTTAATATGACGTTAATATTCGTACATCATTAATATGAGTACAATAAGAAAACGCAGTAATGTGCATTAAAGTGGACATCAATCTTAGTAAGTACGAATTAGCCAATAGCCCTGCTGAGCGGGTGTCCTTAAACTAAAACAGGAGACAAATAAAAACACAATATCAAATAGCAATATTTAATTAAATTATAATAATATTATGCCGTAGCGTAGTAATAACATACAGTAACTGTAATTTGTAATAAACTCTGTAATAATAAACTCTGTTAATTACAGAAGTAAAAGGCAAAAATGAGAGAAATTTCCAGTATCTGAACGTGATTAGCTATCTACAAAGATACATTTTGGAAAGGAAAAGATTCATTAAATCATTATTTCAGTGTTTCCTGTTAATTACAACTTAGGAGTCTTCAAATCGAGGGTTAATAGGTATTTACTAGGTCTGTGTGTCACATCTTCGACCGCGTCATCACTTACCAACAGGTGAGACTGTGGTCAAACGCAGCCCTATTCTCTAAATAAATAATAAATAAAAAATAAAATTCTTTTAATAGCAAATAACTTTTATTCATCGCACCCCCCGTCGTCATTTTTTCTTTCCGTCTTTATTAGCTCTACCGCTAGATGTTATCTGCTTATCCAAGAAGTGAGTGATATGCAAAACAGATCAACAGTAGATTTACCAGCACAAGACCCGAATTTTTGATCACACAAGAGATCATTCGTCGCGATTGACGTTCCATTTCATGAACGTGACAGATATACCAGTGGTTAGAAGGGCCAGCACAACTGCCTTTTTTTAAAACAGGCTGCACGTTGGTGTGTTAGGCTGAAGGCTAATCAAAATCGGAGTGAGCCCTGGTGCTCATGTCTTTAACACTATCGCAGGTATTCCGGCTGGAAGCCAGCATATTCACATGATTCCACTGCGTTCTATGAACCTCTGATTAGTTATAATCAGATATAGGTATAACAAACATTGAAGGAGGCCAGAAGCATTCAGACGCTTTGATTCCGTAAAAAGAGAGCCATATAAACTGCCGAGTTCATCACGGGCGTAAATGCATCCCACACATGTGGCTTGAATTTGTCTTCAAGTGAGCCTCCGGTTAATCTGACAAATACACATCTGACGGCAAACCTATTAACGTCTCCATGAAGAACAAAAGAGCAGGGTTTTCAGATTCAAAGTAGTGGTGGTAGTGGAAAATTTGAGTGCAGACGTTGAATGTTGGAGAGGCGCACTTTTAGAGAAAGGGATAACTGAAGCTGTGAAACCGTTCTCTTAGTCATTGATTTATAGAGTGACATGGAACACAGAAACTGAAGTGGAACGAGATCTTGCGCTACAGGTCATTAGAAATCAAAACTTATACTACGTCAACCGAGAGAAACTAGAATGAGAATTGCGAGGTCACTCAAACCCTCTGGGGATGTCCTTTGGGTCCTCTTATCCATCCAGTCGCTACGGGTACGATCTTGCATGCCGAGACTTTCTTTCATGACTGGTTAACTCATCATTTGCCTTGAATCCCGCTACTCTCCAGATTTCAAGCTGAAGCAGGGCAGAATGAGTAACTATGATCTGCGTTTAGCGTAATGATACCCAGTTTACATAACTGGCTACACAGATACGTGTGCTGCTGGATTCCAATAACATAAAAACCAATCTCTATACAACTATTTCTTAATAAAAGATGTAAACAATTAGACTTATTTATTTTAATTCTGACTAAAGTTTCGTGAAAGAAGTGAGTAACAAGTAGTTAAAGTGATGAAGGCTGATAAATGTTTCGTAGAAGAATGTGGTAACTGTAATTGCACGACAATATATTTACGAAAATTTCTTTAAAAAGGAGTTATCTGTAGTTATGTAAAGATATTTGTAAAAATGTACATACAAGATTGATGTAAGTGTATTTATGATGTTATTGACATGGAAAACTAGTAAATAGTGTGGTCGCAAAAGTAATTAACTTCAGTTTTATGGAGTAATTATATTTGATTTCAGTGTCGTACAAGTTTAGTTTTTTTTTAATAATTCCCTCATTTTTTGAGATAAATTTTTGAAAAAAATTGACAATATGTATCGGATTTTTCTTGATTTTATTATGCAATAAAAACAAAAAGTCACAATTAGGGTTAATTCTTTCTTCTTCGAGAGGTGCGATTTGACAGAACAGACAGGTGAAGGGTCTGTTGTCTGTCTATCTGTAATCAAATCTTTTACGTATGTGTGTGTAGTTGACGTGAGTGTGTGAATATTATTATTATTTTATTGTTAGTTAGAAATTGAATTAAATTATTACAAGCTTTAATTTGAGTTACGAATTTTGCATATATCTTTTAAGAATATTTGAATTTTTTAACTGTTCAGAGCGAGCAAAACTCACACATTTTGTAGTTAACGTTATAATAATATTTTTGCACCTTCCCCCCCAGGGCCCAATCCTGGATCCGCCCTAGTCGTGCGACGTTGCCGTATTGTGCGGCGTCTGCACTGCTCTTTATGTATGTGTGTGAGTGTACGTAGTATAGGTAGATTGCGAGTGTGTATGTAATGCGACGTTGCCGTATTGTGCGGGCCCGCACTGCTCTTTATGTATGTGTGTGAGTGTACGTAGTGTAGGTAGATTGCGAATGTGTGCATTTGGTTAGATTGGTTAAGTTACAAACCGAATTAAATTATAACAAGCTTTTATTTGACAGAAAACAGACAGGTGAAGGGTCTGTTGTCTGTCTATCTGTAATCAAATCATTTACGTATGTGTGTGTAGTTGAAGTGAGAGTGTGTGAATTTTTTTTTTTTTATTGTTAGTTAAAAATTGAATTAAATTATTACAAGCTTTTATTTGAGTTACGAATTTTGCATATAGTACGGTCCCCAATACAAAAAAATAAAATTTCCGTGGGACACATCTCCGCCATACAGATTATTGGTATGTACTTATTTGTCATATTTTCCTGAACACGAAAAGTGCGGTAGTCACTTCCTAAGTGTATAGAGGGGGTAGTTATGACGTCACAAAGATGGCCGCCAGCCTATTCTATTGTGCGGGTTATTTCAATATCTACTAAACCGATTTACTTAAGTAGGGTGTCAAATGAAAGGTTATTAAATAAGCATCATTTTATTTCTAAGAACTATTAATGTGAAGTAAGTAAGAAAGGAAATAATTCCAAAAAACATAATTTCTAAAAAAAAAATTTCTTCTTATGTATATAACTTGGTAACCGTTAGGATAATGCAAATATAGGTTATTATAAAATATTTAGTTTCTTTCATCAGCTTTCTAAAAAACCTTTAATCATTACAATAAAGCTATATACACGGAACTGCAGCCGTTTGAATGAGCATCGGTAGCGCTGAACTCATAGCGGTAGCTAAGCGATTAGACGGATTTTCTATAGAATGATCATAGAATTTTGAATAAAAAGCATGTGCGATAGTAATGAAAATATATAATAAAATTTAAGTAAGCTGGTACGTATTCATAAGTTGTATTTACAAGTTTTTTTCTGATGTGATCAGCATAATAATAGGTAGGTGTATGTGTTGTACTAAACTTACTGATAAAATTATTAAAAATAAAACATATTTTTATCTAATTAATGTCCTCAACGTAATCTGTATGTTCTGAATAATTATACTGGTTGTAACATTTGTTACCGACATGATGTATCCCTTCTAAGCACTTTTGTTATTTGTCATTACATCCACAACGGGATGAACACTTTCTTCACATTTTCACCTAATTCACACATTCTCACCTAAGCTACACGCGCGCAAACAAACGTTTAGGATTTGAATACAGATAGACAGACAACAGACCATTCACCTGTCTGTTTTCAGTCAAATAAAAGCTTGTTATAATTTAATTCGGTTTGTAACTTAACCAATCTAACCAAATGCACACATTCGCAATCTACCTATACTACGTACACACACACATACATAAAGAGCAGTGCGGGCGCAGCACCAAACGGCAACGTCGCATTTTCACACACTCGCAATCTACCTATAACTACGTACACTCACACACATACATAAAGAGCAGTGCCGGCGCCGCACCACGGTAAAGAGATACTCTTTACCGTGTATGTAGAGTTGAAAGCTGACAACGTCGCATCGAGATTGAGTACTTACTGATATTAAATATAGGCGTTACAAGTAGGTACCGTAAGTTCAGTTAGTTTGGTCCGTCCGACCAAGTGGAGAGATAGGAATTAGTTATAAAAACTACATTGATACGGTGAAAGCTCTGTGTTCGTAATAAAAAACTATAGGTTGAATAGAATTAAAAACTTTTTTTATAACCACATAATAAATATACCTACTTTAGGTATAGGTACCTAATAATTTAAATTCGGTTTTAACTAAACTCACACTCTTGCCTCGTTACGATATCGTAATCAGTTGTAGGTATCTCGACAATATTGTAGGAAATAGGTACTTACTCTCTATTGATATTCTATAAACTTTTATTAAAATTCTATTAACTAATATTTTGCTATTGTTGTTTTGAGGGTGATTTATTATATTAGTTTTGCTTCTTTTTTACAAGCTTTATATTACTTTCACCTGTCTGTTGTCTGTCTGTCTGTCTGTCTGTCTGTCTGTAATCAAATCTTGCAAGTTAAATTTGACTCACTTCCCGGTGTCCGATTGAGTTGAAAATTTGCATGCGTGTGTAAATCGGATGACAATGCAATATTTTTATGACATCGAGCTGATCTGATGATGGAGTTGGAAGGTGGCCAAAGGAACTCTGTCATAAAACAACGCAACCCCATCGAGTTTGGGCTCATTTGATTCGTCTTGACGAGTACTTTATGATGCAAGATGATAACAATAATTAAAGCTTGTTTTTAAAAAGTATTTTTTAAATTTCACTTGTTATTAATGTTGTATAATATTTTTACTATAGGTAGGTTTACTTACCTACTTATTGCAGGGGTATAGGATTTTTTTACTTTGGCGACATGGCATTGCTGTAATGTTAACGTAGTAGGTTTTAACTCAATAATTGCTCAAAATAACGAAGAATAAAATATTTTTTTTTATATTTGTAGGAGAGTTTTAAACTGTTTGAAATTGTGTATTTGGAGTATTATACCACAAGATTTGGAATATAACGTTTTAAATCGGTGTATTTACATCTGTAAATCGGTCCACCCGTTTTGGCGTGAAAGAGTAACAAACATCCTGACATCCATTCATACAAACTTTCACGTTTATAATATTACGTAAGAATAATACTAAGATGTACTTAACATGATCCAATGGTTATTTTTAATACGCTTACCGTCCGTCCGTCGGTCCGTTTGTCATCGGACTCTATTTAATGAACCGTAATAATTAGAGTAATTTTCACATAAGATTTTTTTCCTGTGTCGCCAAGCGGTCATTGTGACCGTGTTCCGGCATGATGTTCAGTGAAGCCAGGGGGGTTTATCCCGCCTTCTAGGTTTACTCTGGTACCATCTGCGGCCGCATCGTCGCGAGATCGTGGACAAAGGCTAACCTATAACGAACAATAAAATAAAAAAAGATGTAATTCTGGGGCCACAGAAATACAGCATCGTCCGTATAACAAAAAAAACTAAAAATAAATTATAAAGGGGGCTCCCATACAACAAACGTGATTTTTTGCCGTTTTACTTTATATTTAGATTAATAATAGCAACAGGTAAACGTTAGAAAATATTCACAGAATATGTAGGTTTATATTTACTTTTAAAATAAAAATTATATTGAATAAATAATAAAGTCGGTGCTCTCATAGAACACAGTGCTTTTTTGCCGTTTTTATTGTATGAGATTTTGGCGTTTTTGTTGCACAGAGAAGGGCAAGGGGGGATCCAGGATTTTTTTCTGGGGCCAAGAAAAGTGTGTGGTTAGCTCACTCTGAACAGTTAGAAAATTCAAATGTCCTTAATAATAAGTGCGCGAGCAGCTGGCTGCGAGCGCCGAGAAAAAAAAAATAGGTACCTACTCTTGACCATGACATATGTGCAAAATTCGTAACTCAGCGATGCTTCTGGGGGGGCCTTGGTCCCCTGCCCAAATCCGCCTATGGAGAAGGGTACGGAACCCTACTGCGACTCTGATACCGACTTGCACTTGGCCAGTTTTTTTTAAACAAGCCTCTATACTTGCCTAGCTAGGTGTAATATAGATCGAAAGCTTGCTAGAATTTCAAGTCATAGGATTCGAATGAACAAAAAACATGATGATTTCGTCATGCGTGACTCTCAAACAGGTTTATTCTGCCATTAGATATCTCGATCCTATTGTTCTTAGAGTACCTACGAGTGTAAATACTTGTACTTATTATTTCAAGGTTCTGGTAATGAAATGACGTCATTAATCACTAAGTATACACTTCTGCGGTCATTTTGCAACCTCTAAGATGTCGCGATATCACTCTTTGTTGAGGAACGGAGGCTTCGAAATCCAAAATGCGCTGCTTTCTTCCAATATGGTTTAATTCGATTAAATTTACAATAATATGTGTGTCGCTTGTGCTATAGAGAATTTGAATGTGTAAAACGAATTTTGGCGCTATTTAAATTGAAATGAATAAAACGGTTTCTCGGATAAAAATTGACATTGATGTTGACAATGTTATGTTGAGACAGCTGACATTAGGACTCGCGGGCGCAGCGTCGCGGCGCCCCGGGTGGTGTAGGACCCAACCGGCAGATGGCGCTACTGGTCGGCCGCGACATACTCCCGGCCTTGGAAACACCGGCTTCCAACATTATGGCTTCTCCTCAGGTTGAACTGGTAGGGGGCAGATCTTCGGGAACGATCGGCGTATGGTCCCAGTCGCTGTTCGGATGTCGGCGACGCGCGAGACGCCGTCTGGGCCTGGATATGTTTGGGTTACGCGGCCCAGTTTCCATTGAAGAGGCGGCAGTCCGTCCTCCTTGACCAAGACCAGGCTGCCCAGAGTGATGTCATCTTGGTGTGACTTCCACTTGGTCCTCAGCTGCAGTTCACCCACATATTCTCTGGACCATCTTCTCCAGAACTGTTGCCGTAGTTGCTCGATCCTGTGGTATCGGTTCAGGGCTACGGTCTTGATATCTGGAACATCCCGAGTTGGTAGGGCAGTAAGTGGTCGGCCTACGAGGAAGTGTCCAGGAGTGAGTGGAGTGAGGTCAGATGGGTCAGAGGATAGTGGAGATAGAAGTCGGGAATTGAGGATAGCTTCGATCTGAGTCATAGCCGTGGATGGCTCCTCATAGGTCAAGTGGGCATCACCTACGGGACGCCGGAGGTGATGCTTACAGGACCTAATACCACTCTCCCATAGGCCTCCAAAATGGGGTGAATAAGGCGGGATAAAATAAAATTCTATTCCATTATTTACAGAATGATTCAGTATTTGGTTTGAATTGTTTTTAATTAAATCTAAGATTTCTTGTTCTGCTCCGACAAAGGTTTTGCCATTGTCAGAATAAATAGCAACAGATTTACCGCGTCTACTAATAAATCGCTTAAGGGCTAAGATATAGTCCTCCGTGGAGAGGCTCGTGACGAGTTCAATGTGTATGGCACGAGTCGAATAACAAACAAAGAGGCAAATATCAGATTTGACTAATTTCGCTCCCCTGCCTTTCCTATTAGCAATCATTAGCGGTCTGTTATAGTCTATTCCGGTTCGCATAAACGGGTAACCAGTGTCGATGCGTTCACGGGGCAGATTGCCCATAATTGGTGTAAGAGTCTTACCTCTGAGACGCGAGCACCTAACACATTCACGCACAGTTTTCCTGGTTAAATGTCGAGCACACAGGATCCACCAACGCTCGCGGACGCTGTATAGAACCTGCCGCGGGCCAGCGTGAAACAGTTTACGGTGTTCCTCCTTGATAGTCAGGGCTGATAGCTTATGAGAGCCACACAACATAGGATGATTTTTGTTAACACAGAACTTGGAGTTCTTAAGCCGCCCGCCTACTTGGATTATGCCGTTTTCGTCTACATATAAATTTAAACTGAGCACTCGGTTGATCTCTTTTTTATTTGAGTTCAATTTGTTTTTATTTGTGAGATATTCGGAAACAACATTGAATGAATGCCTTTGCGCAGAACGGACTACCACAGACTGTGCGAACTCTGGCTCAGCCACAGATAACGAATCAATCGAATGAATCGAATCAATTATTATTGGTTGCGGCGCAGTTGCGCACGCGATATTGGTGTTATGTTTGTTTGTTTTGGGTTGAATATTTTTAATAAAACGCATCACATAACCCCAGACAAGTATAAGTTTACTTAATGAAGAATACTTATCGAAATTTATAGTGTCGGGCGTACCGACTGAAACTAAATTATGTGTTGCGTTCGATTTTAATTCTAGCGGCTCGCTGGTATCGATCGCCTCATCGCTTGAACAATTAATATCGATATTGTCTTGCAAATATGACTGACCGTGGGGACACGGACGGTAGGGTAGCAAAAATGTAGGATTCCCGACTTGATCTATTTGTGTCATGTGACCTAAGTGTTCATATTCATTAATGAAGTCGCAGTACGTTTGTTTGTACTCAGGTGACTGATCAAACGAGAGAAACCTACTTCTTGCCATGGTGTATGAGTCACATAGTACGTCTGGGGACTCTTTGAGTGGGATACGTACGGAACATCTACCAGTGGCGTCACGGGTAGTAGTTTTCACGAATAAATCCTCGCATTTACGCTCGTCGCGCGTAAGTATGCTACGAGGTTGGGGGACGGTTTCGATTTCCCGAAATCGGTCACGTTGTTCATCGATGGACTGTGTAAAGTTACACTGAACTACCCTAGTACTTTGTACGTTGGTGTGCAAAGGACCCGATATCAACCAACCTAAGAGTGAGTTTAGCAGGAATGGCCCGCTTGATAGACGAATTTTATTATCGTTGAGCAATAGCTCCCAGAAAAGGTCCGCGCCTATTAATATGTCAATTTCGGATGACTCACAATAAGACGGATCTGCTAGTTGAATGTTAGATGGAATGTTTACAAGTGCGGGGTCTATGTTCGTAGTGGGTAAACTGGATGTTATACGCTGCAAAACGAAACATTGTAACTTTGCACTGTAATCATTTAGTTTTGATCGAATAGTTATGTTACACGATTTATTTGACTGCGTCACAGACTGTGCGACGCCGCTTATTTGAATAGTGGACTGTATAGTAGGCGCTTTAAGACGATTAAGTAACCGTTCTGACATGAAGCTATGTTGGCTACCGTTATCTAACAAAGCTCGGGCTGTGTGTGTCTGTTCATTCTTATCCACAATATCCACCAACGCCGTGCATAATAGAACTGGCTGCAATGTATTTTGCAGTTGACAGTTTTTTCCGCCGCCTAGCGTGTGGTAGGCATCTGTGGACAAGGAGAACAGCGCGGTCGACGAGCCATCGGCGGCGTTCGTCGCGTCATCACTCGATCGTGATGTCTTACCCTCACTTTGTTTAGATACCTGATTTAAATTGTCAGAATTGTGCAGCAAAGTGTTATGCTTTTGCTTGCATTGTTTGCACGGGCCAAAAGTGCAATCAGTTTCGGAGTGATTTCCGCCGCGCAAACAATTGATACATAATTGTTTATCTTGAACAATTTGTAATCTATCGGGTACCGACATGTTTAAAAACCTATAGCACATATAAATTGCATGTTTTTCGGTACATAGCACACAGTGATAATGGCTATTTTGTTTACTCGCGTTAATATTGGACGATTTATTTGACGCGTTATTGTTAGTGGCGACATAAGTATGCACCACTGCATTACTTTTTTGCGAAACCGGTTTGTTATCGCTTGTGGCGGATTTGCTTTTTTGTTGTGAATTATTACTGTGATTTTCGTGTATCATTTCGAGCATATCCGCCTTACTTCTAAGGAATTTAATTAGATCGTCCAATTTTAACCGAGTATTTACGTCAGTGTAGTTAATAGTCCCCTTATATTGTTCCCAATCGCGCTCAGTAACTGGATCTAATTTAGATGAAACTAAATATATAATTAGTGTGTCCCATTGCTCAGTGGGCTCATTGAGTGTTTTAAGCGCGCGAAGGTTTTTTAATATGGTGTCTATCAACTTCCTGATTAACGAGTGCGACTCCTGCTTCAGAGCAGAGATGGAGAACAGTGCTTTGAGGTGATTGTGAACAAGTAACCGCGTATTGTTAAACCTTTGATCTAGGAGTTCCCATGCGTGAATGTAGTTAGTGTCCGTGAATTCTAAAGAACTAATTACCTGTAATGCGGTGCCGCTAAGTGATGCTCTCAAATAGTGGAATTTTTGGATTGCCTCTAAGTCTAACCGATTGTGGATCATACTAAGGTAAGAGTTCTTATATTCTAACCATTTATCGAACGACCCATCGAAAGAAGGCAACTTTATTTCAGGTAATTTGATTCTCGCTCGCGATGAATGACCGTTAGAACTTGTAGAACTTTCACGAGGTTCCCTACTTTCTACCATAATTTCACCCCTAGCTAGAATGCCAAAATATAGCGATTCGAAGGATTCTACGTATTCACTGTTGCTCATATATTCTGACTCTGGCAATAAAAGCTCGATTTGTGTCTCGATTGCATTAAAACTTTTAAAATGATCTTTGGCTGATTCAATTCTAAATTTAATTTCTTTAATTTGTAACCGAGACGGTTCACTCTCTGAAAACGAGTCTAAATATTTATTAAGCTGAGTAAGCCGACACTTAAGATAGCCGCGCTGTTTCTTAAGCTCAGAAAGGTCAGATGATGACCGTTTCTTCGACGGAGAGACAGCTGGGCTGGTTGATGGAATAGAGAGTTTGCCTTCTTCACCCATTTCGAATTATTATGAGAGATGATTGAGGCGCTACTCACGGTTTGATACGAATCGATGGATGGAAGGGCAGCAGGAAGGATCGAAGGCCCGACCGTTGATCTCCTGCTATGACGAATTCTGGTTCTGGATCCGGCTTCGAAGGTCCAAATGTTGAGGAACGGAGGCTTCGAAATCCAAAATGCGCTGCTTTCTTCCAATATGGTTTAATTCGATTAAATTTACAATAATATGTGTGTCGCTTGTGCTATAGAGAATTTGAATGTGTAAAACGAATTTTGGCGCTATTTAAATTGAAATGAATAAAACGGTTTCTCGGATAAAAATTGACATTGATGTTGACAATGTTATGTTGAGACAGCTGACATTAGGACTCGCGGGCGCAGCGTCGCGGCGCCCCGGGTGGTGTAGGACCCAACCGGCAGATGGCGCTACTGGTCGGCCGCGACACTCTTTATTTTTCAAAATAAAGAAAATCATATTATAATACCTATATTATAATAATCAAATAATGGACGACCTCTGTGGCCTGGTGGGCACGCTTGCAACGCAGAAGGTTGCGGGTTCGATTCCCGCATGGGTCAAATGTTTATGTGATCCACAGATATTTGTTTCTGGGTGGTTTTCAATATCTATTATAAGTATGTATTTACAGAAAAAATATAAAGTATTATATATCCGTTATCTAACCACCATAACACAAGCATTAATTTGCTTAGCTTGGGGTTAGGTGGCGCTGTGTGAGATGTCCTGAAATATAATATCGTAATTATATAATGAATAATATTATCATGGATTTCCGCAATGAAACGCCTATTCTCAGCAATTTAAATAAGTATATAATATAATCGTATATGGGTATAAGCACCTGTAGTATAGTAATGTGATTTATTTTCGTAATTTTCTCTATTCGTCTGTTTTTTTTTTAAGATCACACACAATCTACGTGAGAAATAATTAGAGGTGAAATGTTTCAGTAAGATTTTCATAATGGTAAATGTCGTGAATTCATACCATATTCCTTGATGGGCCACTCTGTAGATTCTATAAAAACACAACAATACTAAAAATATAGGTACAGTAAAACTAAAATAATAGGTATACCTATAATGTAGCATTTATTCCAAGACCCCAAAACGATTAGAAAACTTGCGCTAACCACCGCATTTTCGTACCCTAAAAGATCGATGGGGAAAACTTATTCAAAGTGCGTACCCATTGGAAAAGTGCCAGACAAATTTACTTGTGTGGCGAGTCAGAGAACTAAGGCCTGTCACTTGCAGACCTCGGTCCGGAGCGAGAGCTCTCTGCCATCTCTTTCATACCTTTTGAGCCATGTGAATCCAATATTGGAAAATTGAGGTACTTATACCCACCCTGCTGTTTTTGATCAAACGTGTGTCTCTCGTACATTTATACGAAAGAAAGCTTTATCCACTGTTAGAAATTGCCTTTGTATTTGTCATGGCTAAGCCCGAAGTGCGGCTACACCTAGATTTAGCCGTCTAAGCCTAAGTGTAGCCGATCACTGTTGGTAAAATGTTATGTGTGAATAAAATGTTTTGTAAGAAAAAATAAACTCAAAGTGAGTGTCTTCGCCGCCAAAGAGAGAATAAGTCGGTGCTTTTCTTAGTTATGAGAGTAAAAAATTAAGTGATTTTTCTCGAAAATATAAAATCATGCGTTTGTCATCACACGAAATACACTAAATATCATAAAATCGTTCAATCAAGCTGTTTTGGTGGAAGCGATAACAATCACTGTACCTACACAAGATTTTTATAATAAATTAGATTTTTAAAGTCAATTGTTTTTAAAAAAATACAAGCTGCGCCCTGTTTACGCGCTGTACCTGTGTGTAGCCTATGTGTTATTCCAGGGTCTAAGCTATCTCTATACCAAATTTCAGCTCAATCGCTCCACCCGTTTAGGCGTGAAGAAGTAACATACATACACACTCACTCACAAACTTTTGCCTTTATAATATTAGTGTGATTTACTTGTTAAGTCGATTAGTCAATAAAAAATGTATTCGATCAATACAAATGACCTTATAACCGTGAAAACAACATCAAGTTAACAGATGTAATGTGCAAATATGCATCACTAAGCCACGTGTAAGCCAGTCCTAATGCAGTGCGGTCACGTTTATTAATTTTACTATAACATGCAGTAAATACTACCATTGTTAATATTCATACTTGTGTAGAGAATCTAAGTCGTAAATCTGTACCTGTTATTTTTTAACTAACGCCATAATTGGATTTATCATTGCATTATATCAACTATTTACAATTATATTTACAAAATTATATAGAAGTTAGGACTAACGATACCTAACACTAGATGAACCTAACTAAAGTTTTAATTATTGATAAAAATACGTCATGTAATAATGTATCCATTTAATGTATATCTATCTACTATATAAAAATAAGTCGGGTTTTCCTTCCTGACGCTATAACTCCAGAACGCACGAACCGATTTCCACGATTTTGCATTCGTTGGAAAGGTCTCGGGCTCCGTGAGGTTTATAGCAAAGAAAATTCAGGAAAAATTTCAACAGACATTTCTTCATTTTTTAATCACCAAATGAAATGTTACATAAAACGAAGCCATCAGGTGGCGAAACGGAGTTCGCAGGGTTTGCTAGTGTATAATAATAATATGATGTAAGCATTTAATTGGAACTGCAAGCGGTAGTGAGTGGTGACCAAAGGGTTATGTGGTCCAAATGTAATTCTGGAGCACCGAGTTCCAATCCCGGCCCCTCGGACCAATGACTATACAAAGTTACTGTTATCTGTGACTAAAAGGGTAGGCTTCAGCCATGGCTATGTTACCACCCACTGGACAAAATTGTGTGACCAAGCGGTCATTGTGACCGTGTTCCGGCATAAGTCCTAGCATCAGTCCGGCACGAGTAACGAGAGCCAGGAAGGGAGCGATGTACCCCACCCACTTGTCCGAAAATACGTCGCCAAAGACCGACATCGCGTCGTCATCACCTGAGGGCCTATTGGCTAATTCACACCCACTAAAATTGATACTGCGTTTGTTATTTTACTCATATTGATGAAGAGGTTTAAGCATGTAATGTATGCAATTTTGTCTATGGATTGTAGATTATAATATAGAAGTTAGGACTAACGATACCTAACACTAGATGAACCTAACTAAAGTTTTAATTATAGATAAAAAAAGTCATCGAGTAAATCCAATTCAGCAGTACAGCCGTGTCGTATTTATAATGGATAAAACTAACGGTAGTTTCCAAAATCGTATAATTAATTAATTTAATTTAAATTTCTTTATTCAGGTAACTAATAACCCACATTACACAATACATCATTTAACAATAAATATTAGTACATAATTTAACTCATTATTTTAACATGCCAGTAATATAATTAGTGTAGAAAATAAATTTAAAAATGTCAATAAAATAGGTTCATGTACAAATAAGAATAAATAAGTAATAAAAATAAAATAATGTCAAACAGATCTATACCAATTATGTCACTTTAGAAAATACGTAATAATAACCACAAATCGTAATAAAACAAAAATAATATTAATATTAGGAGAGTCAAAACTTTCTTTTAGGCATTAAGGCGATTTTCACACTGCCCCGCATGATGCAGCGTAGCGCGTGGATGCGTGTTCTTCCGTTGCTTGTAAGTATCTCCGTTTGTATGAAAAACACGCACAGTCTAACACACTGAAAATGCATCCACGCGCGTTCATGCAGATCACGCGCATACACGCGGAGAAACATGCACCCCCGCGCGTAGGTGCGGGGCCAGACGCAAGGTATGGCACACCGAATCCCACAGTGCCGCGCGTGATTTTGTATGGGCGTGAGCCGCCGTGCGTGAATCTACAAAACGCACCTACGCGCGTGAGTGCGCAAAAAACCCGCACAATGATGCAGATCTGCACTCCCGCAGGAACGCGCGTAGGTGCGTCGACACGCAATATGCAGCATGATGCGGGGCAGTGTGAAAATCGCCTTAGACAGCAACATGCCTATTTGCACAATGTTGCATAATGGAACAGTCAAATCTTTCTGCAATCATCGCCAAGACTGTGTTAGAGCTGCTCCGTACTCTATGCAACAGGGAAGTGGCACGCTTGCGCATGGTCGCATGAAAGCAGTCCATACGTGCCTCTGCAAACATCCCTGAGGCGCTGCAGTAACGGGGCAGCCCCATCACAGCCCTGAACGCATTATTGTATTGGACGCGGATGGTGCTGTACTGTCTTTGACTATATTGCGCCCACAAGCTGCACGTGTAGAGTGACGTACAGTATGCCCTGAAGAGCGTAGCTTTTACCGCCTTTGAGCAACGAACAAATCTGCGGGCAATCATGTTCGCTCTGACTGACAACGCCCTCCGCTCCCGCTCCATGTCAGCATGATCTTTAAGATCAACGGTCAAAATGTGCCCTAGATACTTGAATTCAGTCACTCTTTCAAGAGGTGTACCATATAATTTTATTGGTGGTATATTCACCGGGCACCTTGCACCGTTTCCCTCAAAAACCATGCATTGACTCTTCTTTACATTGTACAGAAGCCCGTGGTCACACGCAAATTCCTCACAGATCTTCATTAGCTTCCTTAAGCCGCACACCGACGCGCTCAGCAGCACCATGTCGTCTGCATAACTTAGGTTATTGATGCATACTCCATCTATATGGCAGCCGACACGTCGCAAACTGAGCGCCTCGACCAGCCCGTTTACATATAAGTTAAACAGGGTTGTAGAGGTTATTCCGCCCTGTTGCACCCCGCACTCCATTTTGTATGGCTCCGACATTGTTCCCGCCCATCTAACAATGTTAGTCTGGTTCATGTACCAGTACTGGAGCATGTCAGTAATCTCTTGCGGCACATTCGCGCTCCCCAACTTGTCCCACAGCAGATTATAACTCACACGATCAAACGCTTTGGACAAGTCAAGGAAACACGCATACACCGGAGTTTTGCGATCCGTGTAGTATTTGACAGTATGCTTAAGGGGCTGCGCAGACGACAGACTATCCATGACGCACTTTTAGTCTGTGAAAATAGAACCTATGCAATTATATTATTTGTGCGCCGGACTTTTTGCGCGTCGTGTGCGTTACTGCATATAATTGCATAGGTTCTATTTTCACAGACTAAAAAGTGCGTCATGGATAGTCTGTCGTCTGCGCAGCCCCTAAGACACAGTATAGCACTTTCAGTTGATAGTCGGGGACCGGGGACGAAACCCGAATTGATTGTCGTGCAATGTTATGTGTTTATTTAACGGTGTATTAAGCAGACCATCAAACACTTTCGCAGCAACAGTGGCAAGAGAAATAGGCCTGTAATTAGTTTTATCAGAGAGATCACCGGTTTTATTCTTCACGATAGGCACTACCACTGTTCTCATGAAATCAGGTGGCAAGTAGGAGTGACTCACGCACAGCGAGTAGAACATGGCCAACACCCTGGCTATGTGGGGTCCGGCATGCTGCAAGTGCTCAATGCTGAGTCCGTCGTGACCTGGAGACTTGCCTCTTGAAATATTCCTAATGGCTTTCGAGACCTCTTTAGCCAAGAAGATAGCTCTCACTTCTTTTTTGTTCTTGACAGCATTGAACACTGGCACCGACGCACCCAAAGGCGCTTTCATCGCGAAAAGATCTTTAAATAAATTGGCAATCTCTTTCTGATCGCTCACGCCATCGACGCTCACAGGAAGGCCAGGCCGTATATTTACTTTATTTGTAGCTTTCCAAAAACCTCGAAAATCACCCCTGGAATGTGTGTCAGCAAGAGCGTCCATTTTTATCTGGTCTTGGTGATTTTGACACCACTTTACCCTAGATTTGAACACTCTTCGACTTTCACACATCTCACGATAGATGTACCCAGACTTTGGTTTTCCATAGAGTATCCAGTCACTAAGCTTAGACTTGGCCGTCCTGTCACTGAGGCTCACAAGCCTCTTTGACGTGTTTATTCCACCCCGCTATGCGCGACACACCCACCCTTAAATGGTCATCTCGACTGACAGCTGCAGCGTCACAAAGAGCGGTAACAATGTCGGAGTCCAAATTATCTAAAATATGCCGGTGACCACAATCATCACAATATAAGTCAGCACATAATGCAAACTCCGATGGAAACTCTATTAGCCTCAGTCGCTTATGACACTCTTTGGTATACGTGGCTATTTCTTCCTTATTTCTACTACCCCATGTTATGTTCTCATTTTCATTGCGTACTTTAGACTGAACTTTGGAAACTAGTAAATCTAATTTACACGTTACAATCAATGGAAAATGATCAGACCATAGAGTGTCATACTTGACTTCAGCGTTACTAACACACTGCTTAGCCGAAAGAGTCGTGATACAGTGATCCAGCCAGCTGCAAGTCCCATGTACATACATTACTCGTAAAGGTAAAAGTACCAGAGTCCTCACCTAGCAATTCCGCGTCCACACATAGCCACTGCTGGTCTCTACATATACTTTTAAGTTCACTGTAGAACAACTCTCCCGGGTCGGCATTAAAGTCGCCTAGAATAAATACAGATTCTACTCCATATTCCTCTACGATAGCACACATTGCACTTAAACAATCAGTGAATTCCTGCAGATTGTCGATAGAGTTCGTCGGTAAATAAACACTCATTATTACCACAGGCACTTCATTGTAATTTTAATCGCACATATACGCGCATTATTACACTGTAACACTGACACTTGCTGAAAAGAGCTATATCTCCAATAAAAATAATATTATGTATGTATGTAATTGGAACTGCAAGCGGTAGTGAGTGGTGACCAAAGGTTCCAATCCCGGCCCCCCGGACCAATGTTATTATTTTACTCATATTGATGAGGAGGTATAAGCATGTAATAATATATGCAATTTAGTCTATGGATTCTAGTATTTTAAATGTCGTTGGGCGATAGCCAATAGGCCCTCTGGTGTTGCAGACGTCTATTGGCGACGCTCACTGCTCACCATCAAGCGAGCAGTCTCCTTGTGTGTCGGTATCTCATAGGTATGATGGCAATAATGGCATCTAAGAGATAAAAACTATCTATATAATATAACCATAGAATTTCTAAATTAGTAGACTAAGCCTGGGAGGCAGGATAATGGTCGCGGATGAGTGCTTCGGCGTACCCGCTGCCCCAGCATTATGGCGTTCCGCAGGAACACTCCCAGGTTTTTTAGTTGTTATCCCCGACGCGCCCATCTTCGGCGCGGGGTGATGTGATTTTTCCTGGGTAAAAAAAATGGAGGCAGGATTATTATCTTACAATGGAATCTAATGGAAAATATTCAATTATTATTATCTCTAATCGTTGCTGACAGGGTCTATAGTCTCCAAAACAGTTCTAATAACATTCAGTGCCACAACCTCTAGTGTATTAAAATGACTAGTGTCGGAACATATTTCCAGTGTTTTATTACGTCTAGTCCAAGGAACTTGGACTACTTGAATTGAAGCTAATACATTTATTTGGTTCAGTGCAGTGTCTCAGCACTAGTGTCTTGTATAATTATTATGCCAAGTCTTAGGTTTCAAAAGGGCTGACAATGCAACCATCGAGATAGACCAATCTCTGTTTTTCAAACCCTCTTTGAGTGATTTATTATATAGGCCATACCCAAGTTTACAGCAGATTTTACATTGCTACTATTGCATATTGCTTAGAACCTATTTAATCAAGCAATTGCCTAGCTCTGAAATAGAACATCCACTCGTTGTGTTTGGAGACTGGATTTTAGGGCTCGGACGCATTATTAAGATTTTTCATATAAAAACAACGATTTAAGACGCTTAGCGGAACTATACATTTTTATCATAATTTCAACTAAAAATCGCATCACATTTAAACTTCAAGTCGTTATGGATCCTCATTAGCGATATCTAATTTCTGCATACGAGTAAGTTATTAGGTAGTTTGCACTCGTAATTAGCTTTACTGAGTATATTATAATCAGCTATCACACTGATAATACAGAGACCACATTCGGAGCATAATTTGCCGAATGTCGACTTGGTATTTGGAATGATCATTTAGTAAGTTGATAATGCTACTTTTTCATAGGTACACGAGTATATTATGTAGGTTTAAAGGGAAGTTTAAGCTATAACACAAATCAATATCTTAAAGCTAAGGTCCATAGAAACGATAGACGATATAAAACTGAGGCCTCATATATTCGGTAGTGGGTCAAGTCAATTTTGTAAAGGGCATTGGCTCGAGACGGCGTCATTAAAATTGACGGTGCGCAATTTGGCATTCCGGTTGAGCGGCGAGCGGCGTAGCTGGTGTTGACGCGGTTTTTGCAGATCGGCACTGCTGCGGCCAGTCTGGCTAACGATGACGATTGTCCCCCATCGTCACACCTCACGTCAACCTAGTGCTGATTGCTCTGTGCTCCGTTCTCTCCATCAGTAGCGCGCGAACTCACACTACGCGCGCTCGCCTGCGCCCGCGCCTTTCGAACAAATTATGTCATAGCACTTTCAAACATTATCGAGTGACTACGATATATGTAACTCAATCTACAAAACCGGACACGATGGAAGCTAAATCAGGGGTTAGTATAATTTAATTTTTTATTCTAACGCGAAATATAATTGCGAACTGCAATAAAATTATTGAATTTAATTTTTTGCTCTCGTGGTTTTTGCTTGTGTTCCTAATAATTGTTGTTTGTTATTTTGATTGTGTCAATGCATTATTGAGGTGTCTAAATTTTTTTGTATTAATACTTAGAGCATTTTACTAACATACCCGTCAATCTGTAAAATAGTAGAAAAAAAATATGACAAAATTCTCGAAAAATAACGGACAGAATATACTAAAGAGATTTCATGGGATATTTTTCGAATTTAGTAATAATTAGGAGTTTGATGAGTAAATTTACACCCATTGGGGCTAGTACAGTGTTCGGAACAGATTTAGGAATTTGTCTCTGGGGTTCGGAGTCTTGAGTGTGTGTCAAGTTAAGCGATCATTCCATGCAGATTTATGAGTAGAATGTATGGGATGACAATTTAACTTGACAGCAAGACAAGTCCAATCTACCGACCCAGTCTTGCCCTACAGAAGTATTTCTAGACATTTTTAACAATTTTTAATTATTATTACATATATAATGTTTTTTTTTGTATAATTAGGCTATAAGTAAAGATTGAATTGCGAATGGTGAAATTTACTATTTAAAGTGTGGCTAAATAATACATTTTTGCTTGTTTAGGAATTTGCCTAAAGGTTAATTAAACTGGTTTATATATTTTTATGCACTAGTAACAAATAAAGTTTTTAATCTTGTTGTAAAACTTAAGGCCAGTTTATCTTTACATGCTTACGAGATTATTAAATTAGAGGTAAAGATAGTAAGTCCGGGCGAGAAATATCTAAATACATATACAAATATACTACATATAAAAGAAAATATTACTGATTGACTGTCTGACAGATCTCTATATCAAATCGCTGAACGGATTGCGTTGAAATTAGGAACATGGATAGGTTTTATGACGTAGACCTCCGCTGCGAAAGGATTTCTTAAAGCGGACAAAACCGCGAGCATACGCTAGTATGGAATAAAATAAGAGACTTTAACCGCTGGTTGCTTCATTTTTATTTATTTATTTTTACTAGTAATCTCGTTAGTTTTTTCTAGAATTCTCCTGATCTGTGGTTCTTTCTCTTTTCCCATTCTCACCAACCTTCCGGATTACCGATTGACTGAGTGGGGTAAATATTTGATCAAAGGTTGGGGGTGACATAGACTTCACCGGTTACTAAAAATATGTAGTTATCTGTTTTTCTCTGTAACCATTCACAGCTTTGCACCAGTCTCCAAATGATCTGGGGCGCAATTCACAACCAAATTCGTCTCTCTTCTCGTCAAATTTTAACAAAAATTTGAAAGAAAACGTTGAAAGCTCCTACAAATTCACTACTTCTCCTGCAGATAACTTCAAAGTGGCGTTTTTGAAAATAAAAATATTATAATATTATTATGTTTCATAGATTATAAAAGGTGTTTCGCTTTGCTGCGCCATCGTCTTGCCTTCTCTTCGGAAGTAGATGAACATAGGTTGATGGTTGATGATGTTGATATTCAGTGTTGGTTTCGTTGTTATTAGTTGTTTTTTGATCTTGTGTGATCCACAGGTATTTATTTTTGGTCTGGGTGGTTTCAATATCTATTATTAGTATGTATAGTATATATAAGTATTATATCCGTTATCCTAACCACCATAACAAGCATTATGTGGCTAAGCTTGGGGTTAGGTGGCGCTGTGTGAAATGTCCAGAAATATTTATTTATTATATTTTTTGTTGTTTCCATCAGTCTAATATAAAGGTATATATATTTTCCTTTCCTGCTTGGTTGTCTGGAAGAGATCGCTATTGGATAAGACCAATTGTAACACTTTTTCAAATGTATTTATTTAATGTTGAATATTGTTTGTTTTGTAACTTTGGTAATAAAGAATTATCTATTTATCTATATTCTCAGTCACACTATTATTGTTACGATGAAAGTTTGTACGTGACTATGTGAGTATTTGTTGTTTACGCTAAATCCATTGAACCGATTGTGATGATATTCTGTGAGTAGTAGGTTGGTACCTAGTTAATCTGGACATTTGGAAGAATGCGTAGGTGGCGATTTTTATCCTTTTTCCCGGGGTTTCCCATGTAATCGGGGGTTTTTAATGATGATTATATTTTTTGCTGTATAAATTAATAAATATACCTACAATGGTCAATAAGAAAAAATATTGTTTTAAGCAATACTAATATAGTACCTACCTACCTAAGTACCTAATATTATATTTACTTGTAAGTAACACACTATGAGTAATGAAATAAGTATGTATAACATAAGTTCTTTGTTCATATAAATTAGATATATTATTTTTTATACTTTTCTTTATAATAAAAAGGTACCTATTTATTTGAAACTTAAAAATGAATTTATATTGCAAAACAATGTAAAATAAATAATTATTAAAACTAATCAATAAGATTAAATAATTCGATTAAAGGTTTAATTCTATAGAATTCGTTTATAAAAAAACTAGCCTATGCTCGCGCTTTGCCCTCGAGGAGTAATCTTTTCTTAGCATAATTTCCTATCTGTGTTCCAAATTTCATCCAACTCCGTTCAGTTCAGTGGTTTAGGCTGTGCGTTGATTGTTGATAGATCGATAAACAGAAAGTTGGTAAATTAGTTATTGTTTCCTTTTATATATTTAGATATATATCTTAAATAAAGGCAGGTCGCCTAGAGTTTAAATAAAAGTGTTAAAATATACCTACCTACATATCTTACTCGTATCTTACTAATATTAAAAACGCGAAAGTTTGTAAGAATGTCTGGATATGCGTGTTATATGAATGTTCGTTACGCCTAAATAGGTGGACCGATTGAGCTGAAATTTGGTATAGAGATAGCTTAGATTCTGGAATAACATATAGGTTACTGAACAGTGGGTAAAACCGCTGGACGCAGCTAGTTTACTATATTTATAAAAAATGTAAAAATCCTAATAGTTTCGACAACAATGAGAAATCACAATAATTGACGCAGTCATTCCATAATGCGGGTAATTGCATGTTTGGATCTTTTTATGACAATAATAACTAAATGTAACATTTTTTTATTAATTATATTATGTAAGCCATTGACCAAAACCTCGCGTGATGTTAAGCGACGATGCGGCCGTAGATGTTAGCAGACTGAACCTAGAAGGCGGGATAAATCCCTCTCAGGCTTCACTGAACAACACACGCACACACGCATTGCATTATTAAATAATAATAAATCATTTATTTCAGGCAATAGTACACTGCCACAGACGCAGTGTACCAGAGGCCCATATCATATATACCTTACAGACTAACATACATAAAATTTTTATAAACTTAAAAACTAGGTGACACGTAGCGCCGGCGACGTATTGCGCGCAGAGTCAGCAGGAAGTCGACCTTGAAATTTCCGAAACACGACTCCCTGCGGCCAGAAGTCCTCCTATTACAGCATTGTATTATTTCATGATAACATTTTTGAGAATTAAGAAAAAGAGTAGTTTTAAATAACACTTGTAAGTACCCACATATCGGTAGGTACCACAAAAATGTATACAAATGTATTATAATTCTTTTAAAGAAATAATTAATCGCGAATACACTGAATGACACTGTGTTTGACGGCAATCCTTAAAAATATAAAATAATAATAAATCTATAATAATTCTGCTTACCATTGCAGGAAACTAATTTGCACGTCTTCTCAAACATTATAATAAAAAAGAACTATAGCGTCTAATCGTAGATATGTATCATATTTAATCCACTTTCACATTTGATATTTTTAAATGAATTATTATTACTATCTAAATTTACTATATGTACCTAGTACAAAATAATTCTAGATACCTATCTATATGAATGTAAAAAAGGATTTAAAAAGTTGAAATATACTTTTAAAATAGGAATGTTACTCCAGTAACAATGGGAAAATTTACAATATTAAATTTATCAATATTGAATTTCAAGCAACTGCTATTCTGCTGTGCCCCACTCGCGTCCGTAGAAACGCATCCCAATAAAATGCGAGGAAAATACAGAATCAAGCACAAGGACCGACCTACTCAAGAGTCAGTTTGCTAATTTACCTTAATGATGCTCTATCAAATACAGAGGTATATTAACTAATGAATATATGTATTAGGCACTATAATAAGTTAACATTAATTTAAGCATACGCTATTCGCGATGGTAAAATTCGACGAAATAGATAGTATTAAATTATTATAAATTATAATAATGGACTGTCGACAAATTTGACATTTACCATTTTGTGTCTTATATTATGTTCTTTCATACATTCTTGTGTTTCTAAGCAACTTTTTTTTGCTAAACGTATATTGCTGATTTAATTTTTGAGTGGCGATCTTCCCTAGGCATTCTGAAAGTCTTTTAATAGACTCCAGGCTAGGGGCCTATTGGCTATCGCCCAATGGCATGTAAAACACTAGAATCCATACACAAAATTGAGTACATTACTTGCTTAAACCTCCTCATTAATATGTGTAAAATAACAAACGTTGTAATGTACATTGAAGTTGTCATCAATCGTAGTGGGCGTGAATTAGCCAATAGGCCCTCTGTTAGAAGGAGCCAAGCAAACCGAGTTAGGTGGGTTTCTCCAAGGACGATAGTTGCGATTATGGTGCTGTCCAATCAATGGCTCACCTAGAGTGCCCCAGCTGTCCTACAGCTTTTGTACAATTTTGGATCTCTTCAATAACAATAACGACGCGACTGCAGTGGCGACGCATTGGTCGAATCAGTTGTAGGATCGTAATATAACCTACTAGCTGCGCCCAGCGGATTTACCCGCTGTACTATGCGTTATTCCAGGGTCTAAGCTATCTCTATACCAAATTTCAGCTCAATCGGTCCACCCGTTTAGGCGTGAAAGAGTAACAAACATACACCCACCGAGGGTAGAGTGTTTAGGCTGTGCTTTGATATATCAGTCAGTCATTCTAAACCTATATGTAGACAGCCAATCGACTCGATAAGAAGAACTTATCTTGTACTATTTAGTATTATATGCTAATAGTAAAACTATTGTAATTTTCGTCAGTATGCAAGTAGCCAAGAAGTTGATAACCGACGAGCTAACTAACACCGCAAATAACCGTACATTACCATGATAAGACATAATTACCTTCACTTCTGTAAATTCCCGATCAATGAGAATCTATGACAAATAACCATGGAATAAGTAACAAAGAGGAATGGTTATGCTTTCAGAAGTCGGAGAAATCTACAGTTCAAACGCTCACAATACATTAGCGCGGTGTCGGTCGCGTGATCATTGCTTTTGCATTTTTTTAATGTATAAAAAGAAAATATAACTGACATGTTCATCTATCAACTCACATCCCAAACTGCTAAACGGATTAGGTTGAAATTTGAATAAACATAGTTTTCATATCGTAGCCCTCCCCTAAGAAGGCATTTTTAAGGGTGAAGAGGTAAAGCCCGCATTTAGCATAAGTCAGTCTAATCCTACTAATATTGTAAACGGGAAAGTTTGTAAGAATGTCTGGATGTCTGGGTGTATTTTGTTACACTTGTACACGTCGGCGTTACTGGGTATGGTTTGTTACTCTTTCACACCTTAACGGGTGGACCGATTGAGCTGGAATTTGGTATAGAGATAGCTGAGACCCTGGAATTACATATAGGCTACAGTACAGTGAGTAAAACCACTGGGCGTAGCTAGTGTATGCATAAAATCTAGTGTTACAGTGTTTGTTATTGAACTCTTAGGAAACTGCTTCACCGTTTTTTTATGTTTTTTTGTGTACATATATTTAGTAGTATGAGTATTAGAATATAAGAGACGTAGGCAATTTTTCAAAAGCCATATCAAAGTTGCGCGAAGCTACGAAGCTAGTATTCTCTAAAACTGACTCTGCACTGTATGGTCAGTTTCTCTTTGTATACTGTCTACTGTCTGTGTATTCAGAAATCAGCAATGACGACCAATCCAATTCTAATTATTCTATGACAAACAACAATCACCTCGTCTTGTTCGATATTTAATAGTTGCGATCGAAAAACAATGGATTACTTGAAGTGTTCAAACAATGTTGGAGTTTCTTATAATCTGCAGATTTATTTACCTGGCGCTCAGCGGGCTTGTTTGATTTACTGATTGTGACATCTTGACAGATAGGAGTGTTCAAGTAAAATGGTTCTTTGGTTACTAACTTCAAAAATTGAGGTTAACAATTGGATGAGTAGGTATGCTATGGCCCCACTTTGTGTATACGTTCGCGTGCAAATATATTGTTTAATAAAACTAAATGTCTGAAGCACTTTTTTCTTTGGCAAGAGAGAGAATTTTTATAATTCAGCTCCTCTTGCGACACACTCTGCGTCAAAGTGTTAATTTCTCAAACAAATAAGTCCAATACTGATTTTCACATGAAGAGCACTTTATTGAGAACTTGATACTGCGCGCGAACATTTGTGGGTAGAACGCGGTCCTTACAGTTTGTAAATGGAATATTTTGGAAAATTTACAAACAAGTTGACAATAAAAGAAAATCATAAAATAAACAAGCTTGACAGGCGGGTTTATTGCATTGAGAAACCCTTCCACCGTTCAAATTTTTATTACGTGGTTCAAAGCGGCGCGGAGACTAAATGCGATTTCGTTATTTATATGGGCTTGTTAATAAGAAATATATGATGTACATACAGATAACTAAGAACTAAGGAGACTTAACATAAAAGTTTGGACAGCGAGCGCAGGGCCGTTGGCCGTTATGCATACCACGGACCACGAAAGGGACCTGGGACTTCGTCCCTTTAGCACCCTGTAGGTAATTGTTACGGGCTGGCGTTACGAGCTTCGGGCTTGGCTGTCATCTGCTTGCATAAAAACCTATCCTTATAGTAAAAAGTTGAAATTTTTTATGTATAAGTTTGTATAAACTTTGTTTATTGCGCTATCATTATAAACCATCTTACTTTAATATTATAAACGTGAAAGTTTGTAAGAATGGATGTCTGGATGTTTGTTACTCTTTCACGCCTAAACGGGTGGACCGATTGAGCTGAAAATTTGTATAGAGATAGCTTAGACCCTGTAATAATACATAGGCTACATAAGTACTGCGGGTAAAACCGCTGGGCGCAGTTAGTTTGGTATATACATATATTCATGTAAAAACCATATATCCCCCGATTTTCCCACAGATTCGGAATTAAGCTGGTAAAACCGTGGGTCTAGTTTAATAAACAGCGTTCGTTTTTGTGGTAGGTGCTGAGTCGGCCATTGCCGTGCCCCTGACTGAGGGACATGAAGCGTTCATTGAATTCTAATGAGAGAATGACAACAACATTTTCCTTCCTATCAAATTATTCTTTTAGAGATTGTATGCAAATTATTGCTTGAGCAAGATGCCGCGGAAATAATTTCCTTTATTTATATATGTATATATATATTTTTCCGTCATTTCTACCCAAGTAGTATAGCAAGTTGTATATAAGCTGTATTTCAGTTTCCTTGTAAACTACAATCTGTATAAAAGCTGTGTAGTTTACACTCTGTTGTAAGAAATTTTTTAAAGATTTTCTTTTTTTGTTGCCTTGTTATCATCCCTGTATTGGCCATCCACTATCCACCTATTGGCAATAAAAAAAATTAAGCATTTGCATTATAGCATTGGTATAATAATAATTATAAACTTGTTGGACGTGACCTTAAATTGTACAAAGTCGTAAATATCAAGCTTGATGTAAATAACTAATCATTTCGTATTTATTCAATTTTAAGCTACAGTTATGTCACTGGTTGCGGAGAAAATCGAGGACGAACAAACAAAATATTTACTCGTAAATGAAAATAGAGAAACAATTCTCAAATTTTATACATAACTAGTAGACCCGCACTTCGTTACGTCTAACAGAAAATTATCAGTTTCTCTCTGCTATTATGCGTGTATTTTACATATTAACCTTCCTCTTGAATCACTCTATCTATTTAAAAACCTGCATTAAAATCCGTTGCGTAGTTTTAAAGATCTAAGCATACATAGTGACAGACAGACGCAAGGTGCGACTTTGTTTTATACTATATAGTGGTAAATATAATATGGGTAATACATATTTAAAACCCTTTAATGTGTCTTACTGAAAATTATCGCAGATTTATTAATATTAGTAATACATATCCATATACACCCGCCATCGTTTTCGGGATAGGCATTTTCCTAGTGTCAAAAAAAGGAAAAAATGTAATTACCGTATCTTTTGTATAGTTCTCAAAAAATCAGGCAAACGAAGCGACGTAATCGTCTTGCCCAATTACTAGCATAAAAGGCTAGACGTTTCCAAAAAAGTCCGAGGTAACATTGCAACTAAGATGGTCGCGTTGCCAGGGTTTACCTAGTTCTCATGTCGTTCACCTTGTAAAAAAGAAAGGAGCTCTCCTTATAATGTCACTTCTTCTTTTCAAGTCAAAATGGCTATATTACTACGATTAATAGTTTATTATGTTACATAAATAGATATTATTTCAAAGCTGTTTTGACCATTACAATGACACAGCTTTCTCGTTGGCTTCCAAAACTCGCTAACTGGAGTTATATATCAACTAAGATTTCTGTGGAAAACAATAACGTCACTATCGTAACATTATTATGGTCTTGCGGTTGCAATAGCCGCGTGGAACTGGAAAGTGAATGTGATAATACACTGCGCTCTCTCTACTCTACTCAGATCCGATACGAAAGTCGGTATTCTGTTACTCTTAATATCATCCCACATTACGTCATTCAAATATTTCACGTTCTTTATCGCGTTTGTTATAAAATAAAAAACTGAAATTACTGCACATATCGGTCCCGAGGCAATTTCACATTTACTAAATTCGCAAGAACCGGTTATTTTAAATTATTTTACCTGAGAACACGTGTGTTAAGTAAAAAATAAATGAGCACCGCGACCCGCACGAGGTATTATTGTTTCCTCATTTAAAAACATTGTCAAGTTTTTTGGCCATTGTGAAACTGAAGTCCCGTCCAGTGTTTGTTTATCTTTAACGCGAAATCTTTACTTTTATGAACTTGGTGATGGCTAAAAACTCGATACGTTATGACTTTGTGACATATGTAGATGAGATACAAAAATATATTACGTACATCTCACATCAACATTTATTGTGAATTGATTTGTCTTTGTCTAAAATCAAAGTTGAAATAACGCGCTCGTAAAATACATATCTACGTGTAGTTACACTTTGCAACGAGCAAAAACGGACACAAGTGCATAAAACTACATAGTGTTTATTATCATTCAATTAAAATAGACGCGGAATTAATTGATAAATGAACCTTCTGCGAAGTGTTTCTAATTTCTAATGCCAATTACAATCACCGGAAAAAACAATAATGTTTTAATAGCGGACTATCTCGTCGGCTATGACGATAGATGCTTCGATGCATTTTCCCATTTTCACGCTACGTGTCCGAGTGCGGCTAGTTGACTATATTTTATATTACCTATATTAATTTGACTCCGTGGGGGTAATGCTAGTTGCAAATCAACCTCTGTGGCGCGGTGGGCTAATACCCGCCTGCAACGCAGTAGGTTGCGGGTTCGATTCCCGCATGGGACAAATGTTTGTGTGATCCACAGGTATTTGTTTCTGGTCTGGGTGGTTTTTCAATATCTATTATAAGTATGTATTTACAAAAAAAAAAAAAGAAAAGTATATAAGTATTATATCCGTTATCCTAACCACCATATTACAAGCATTAAGTTGCTTAGTTTGGGGTTAGGTGGCGCTGTGTGAAACGTCCTGAAATATTTATTTTATTATTTTATTATTTTTAATCACAGAGGCACCAGAATGACGGACGATATGAATATGTATGTTCGAAAAGTGGTCATTTTAGGAAATTTATTTATTAGTTTTCCACACATCAGTTTCTTAGTTTTTTTTGCAGTTGTCAAACTACAAATTTCTTTTTAAATGAAGGTGAGGTGCAATTGTTGTCACTCTGATCACATTTTTAGCGCCAATATTTGATTAATTTGTATTAGTAAGATTACATCATGTAAAAGTGCGAGTGCGTGTATGAACTCAAAAATTGGGCGTACTTGGGGTGCCTAATTTCATAGGTTTCTGGCATTCAGGGTTTTTAATGCTGTAGTTTTCTAGGTTCACGGTTAACATTTATTAAAATTTCAGACTTGCGTGGTAGGCTGTATACACACACCTATTGATTGTCCGCAAAATTTATTGGCGACAGGTAATCAATTTTGAAATCATGTTTTCTAACGAATATTGCATAGTTATCTATCCTTTTTCCATCGTGTTAGTTTCAAAATACAATAGAGCCTTTTTGTGATATAAATTAGGTACGTTATTACTAAAATTGGATTTTGTGTGGAAGACCAAACCTTAGTTACGTTGTAACTGATTAGCGTTATATTTTTTTATCCATTTCCAAAAGTCGATATTTGTAAAAAGTGTTAATTTAATTCTTGTATCTTTTAGTGTATATTTAGTACGACTATAGGTTAAAGACAGCTCGCTTTTAATCTTTTCATTGAGTTTCCCATTCAAGTAAGGAAGCGGAAGAATAACGTTAGACGTGACGTATTGAATATACGAGTACGTGTGTCATCGGCCTTAATAACGTTCCTATGAAAGTTGCATACTAATTCTGTTTTTATTGTCATACTTTTATGCATCACTAGGTATGCCCCGCGATTATTCCCTTTGAAAAGTAATCTATAACGTAAAGATAAAGAAAAATAACTGACTGAAAAAAATAAAGTATGGTCTGATTTAAATGATGTATTACCTATAACGTAATAATTATAGCCTATATTATATAGCCTATAATATTATGTGGTGTATGCTAGACTAGCAGCGGTTTTACTCGCTTAAAAGTAGCCTGTGAAATGTGCCTGAACAGCTGAACCGGTTGTGATAAAATTAAGATAATTAGTTCAGTCCGTGGAATAATACAAACTACAGACAAATTTTTAGCGAGGAAAACCGCTAGGCGCAGCTAATCCCCATAACAATAAAATATATTGTACTTAATTGTTGATTGTTTAGTTGTTTGAACACGTGTTAGAAAGTAATAAGTAAATAATCATATTATGTGGACAGTAGACGTATATATTACTAATGCAATACTCTATTAAAATAACTCAGGTGAGTCACTTGAGGCATTTGTCAAATACCTGCATTATGTATGTATTAAATTAAATTAAGGTTTTTTTTATGTGATGAAGTAGAAGACGAGCAAGACGCTATCCTGATGTTAAAAGATAACGCTGCCCATAATCAGTACAGTGCTACTTAGGATTTCACAATGATGTGAAATTCTAGGAGCACTGCACCAACGCTTCTTAGTCAAGAGAAGAGGAGGTTAAACCTGCTTTACAATATTATGGCCGCGAAGCAGCTAAAATGCGAAAAGTTCGCGTTCACGCTAGTACGCGATGATCATGTGGGCGCTCCACCCTTAACCATGCCCTGCATGCTGCACCTACCCAAGTGCCCATCGCCCGCGTCCACTGCAAGAATACTTAGCAAGGCATAAAATTAGGCATTCATTGTAATGCCTAATTTGGAGAAAATATAAAAAACTAGCTTACCCGGCAAACGTTGTTTTGCCATATAAAAAATTTCCTAGTAATTTCTAGTGTAGACAAAAAATAGCTTACTTATTAGAAGTATGTAGTATGTATTTTAGAATGTGTATATTGTATTACATACGTGATGTAAGAATGTAGTATATGCGTGAAATAAGCATTATTTTATGGAAAATTTTTTCAAACAAAAGTAAAAAATTAAATTTTATGAAAACATTGTCTCTTATAATTTTTTCATACAACCAATATTTCCATTGACATTTCAAAATAAAGATTCATAATGATTGATTTTTTGGAAACTATGAAAATCTTAATTGTTCAATTACATTTTTTTAATAAAATTAAATTAAAATTACATTTTTATAAGATCAACAACATTTTCGATATAAATAAAAAAAAGTATACTTACAACACAAAATCCGTTGTTATTGAAAGCTCGTGTCACGTGTTGAGTACTTTTGAGGTTATAAAATCACTTGATTAACTAATCGTGCAAAATACACTCAAAATTGATAATTTAATTATTATTGATAAAATAGGAATGATTAAAAGTTAATATGAGAGTTACACTGAGATAGCAAAATAATAATTGTCAACGTTACTACTATACACTTCATGCATAAAAAATAATGATGGCCGACAACTGTGTAGGGAGTGAGAAAGAAAGGAGACCGGCTTCGTTCTCATCCCTACTCCGTGCTGTTTACTGGGTCAGAAGTGACACCTGTAGACATCTGGCGGGGATAACTAATTAAATGACGATTGATCAGTTTTCGACCGGAGAGGAAAAATGATTAAATTACTAAAATGGCTATTAAAAAATAAGGGTTGATCGTAGAAGGGTGAAAATTGAGGATTGTATGTATTTTTGTATGTTGTATCATAAAAAAATAGAAATTAAAAATTTTATCTAAAAAATAAATAAAAAAATTTAGGGGTGGACTACCCCTAAAATTTAGGTGGATGAAAAATAGATGTTGGCCGATTCTCATAGATACCGGATAAGCACAAAAAATTTCATCAAAATCGGTCAAGCCGTTTCGGAGGAGTATGGCAACAAAAACTGTGACACGAGAATTTTATATATTAGATGAATAATTTCTATAATTAAATGAATATATTCTATTATTATAAATGCAAAGGTTTATATGGATGGATGTTTGGTACTCTTTCACACTCATAGATAGCTTCGGCGCTCCCCAGCGTTGGGTGACAAAAAAGACCCTAAAATACACATACCGTGTTATTATAAAACGAGGACTTACTATAGTATAAATAGTAAAAGTTAAACAAGTAAAGGTTAAATTAATTAATTCATGTCATTTTACCGTAAGTCCGCGTTTTGTAATAACACGGTTAGGCGACTGTTCTGGGGTGAAACTTAAATATAAATTGCATAACATATCCAATTAATAATAAAATATTCACTATACTAGATTTCAAGTTCAACATTGACGAAATAAGTGCAATAATTGAATTGGTGCATGACTAAATAACTGTTTCAATGTCATTGTTAATGCTTAAGTTAGCACAGCGAATTGTCAATGCACTGTAATGTAATTTATTTTTTAGGTTTTTTAAAAGTTTATAGAAAGAATCAGTATAAACAAATAACCTCTTAGCTACCAGCGCAGCGCTTCAATTGTTTTGAAGCGGTGCGGTGGTGGATTTAATTAGCTTCTACAAAGATTTCTATACTAAATATCGTTGAGCTTCATGGGGCGGTTGCAGTCCGATCGATCCGCTTGGGACTTTAATGGATAGTAATAATAAATCGATTAAATGATAAGTTAAAAATGGGGGTTGAAATGTTAATCATAATAATTGGTATAATAATATAAAAGTCATGCGTCACAGTGTTTGCTACCAATTTCCTAAACTGCTTAATTAATTTCTTGAATTTCTATATGATAGGTCTGAGAATTGTATCTAGACGTAGTTCGTCAGGATGTCGTAAATTATTTTTCAACTAGTTGAAGACAAAATTACGCGAGTCGGTTATACGAGTATAACACCGATTCGCTTAGATATGTTTTTAGGGTTCCGTAATCGAAGGGTAAAAATGGGACCCTATTACTAAATTTAAATGTACCCATAGGTATATTCGGAGATGTATATTCGGAATGTTATATAATTATCTAAGCTATCTATTTTGTGCTCTTTACATTTAACAGATATATGTTTTATCAACAGTCACACTTCAAGTTTATACAATCTATAGATATTTAAATATCTGAAATAATCTCGCTATATCATAGGCTCTAAGCCGTTTTGTATATCCGTTTTACACAGTACAATGACAAATTAGCAAAAAGCAATATCTGATTCTAAATCTGATTAGATATTTTCAACTATGAACCACGTTTTAAGGAAGAGATAAAGATGTTCTTCACTTTCTTTTTGTTTCACTGTGGTTCCGAAAATAGGTCTGAAATTGGAGCTATCATCATGAAACTTCATAGATTTTTTTTTGATTGAGAAAAACTTAAATGTTGCTAAGGCCTGTCACCTTGTTCATTCTAATTGAAATAAATTAATCTATGTTTCAAATTGGCTAGCATCAGTGATGGGTGTGTAGTCTGTAATCACAGCATTAAGTGGACTTTTCAATGTTTTCCTGGATAACATACCGTCGTCTAAAACAAAAAAGCAATGTTAGAGAATTGTGTATCTTTTTTTAATAAAATCCTTAAAGAAATAACAGGGCTCACAGAAGATAAATTCAAAAGCCAGTATTATGATAATAATTATATTTTATTAGAGAAATCTTATAATAAAACTAGCCAATATCTTGGTGTCTTTCAAACAAGCAAATATAACCAAGCCAAACATTGTAAACCCATATTTAAATAAATAATATCCCTGTGAGTTTCTAGCCCGTTCTTCTCACAGAGGTACATAGGTACCTACTTTCCGAATGGGTGGTAGTCTATAAATAAATTTCGAATGGGTGAGAGGTGGTAGAGTCGTAAAATAATTTACTTTGTAAAAATTGACTAGCAAAAGTGCTCCACTGTAGCATAATTGAATAAGTGCTTTTTGATTTGGAAACGTTCTTGTTACATTTGATCGCAGAACCACACAAAAGACGAGGGCAAATTCAGTGGAAATTTTTCTAGTGTTGACGTTTGTGGACAAGTGGACTTGTCCTCTCTGTGTTGAGGGTGCACACCGTTTGTCATGACCGAGATGCCACTCGACAATGGAATGGGTGGAAAGAAATATCTTTCTCACGCCTGCAAAATATGTCCGTCATTCTTTTGTTTTCTTTCGGCACTCGAAAATTATGTTTGTCCTCGCTATTTCGACTCATCAGTTCGATTGTCGAACTAGTGTGATTTTTTATCCTCAATAGTTGAATCGTCGAACTATAATTTTATAGTTAAACCTTTTATTTCTACTAGTTTAACTGTCGTATTTATTTTAATTATTGTGTAACAAATTTCAAATAAAGTTTACAGCTCCGTTATATTATATCCTTCTCAACACAAAATGTCTCGTATATTTAAAACTCACACAATACTATTATTACTCTTATTGTCTCATTTAACAGTTATGCCATTGTAGTTTTTGTGATCGATGTATTGTACAACTACTTTTAAATTGCAGGTCGTGCCTATAGACATCAGGAAGATTTTATTTGCCTGATAGACGCAATTTTAAAATGATTTATATCTTTTCATTCTCATCATTGGTCGGATCCAGCAAACACAGTTAGGCGTCTAAAGTTCATAGTCATTTATTGTATGTATCACAGACCACATTAATATTGTTAATGCGATGGTTTAAATTATAAATAGGTGTGTAGGAGTTCGTCGCCCTAGAAAAGAATTAACTGAAAATTTATGCTTAAAACACTGAATCGATACGAGAGCTTACATCTCTATGAAGTCGTTTGTAAAAATTGTAAGAATAAATAAGTTTACTTACAAGACAATAAAAACGCAATAACAGTTAAGAGTCTTGCCGGAAAATGGTCTCAAGCACAGCCTACCAATTGCCAAAATTTATAAATTCTACCAAATTATGAACAATTTTATGTGAAACACGTTCTCTGTAGAGGCCATTCCTTAATAAACTAGTTCGCGACTCGCGACTCGTCAACAGTAATTGCTCTGCGGCCGCCGTTTCGCCAAAGATTTGATTAAAAACCATGGACATGTTAACTAAAGGATGGAACCTTCTGAATAAAGAATGAGGCACCCATAGTAAGCCCAGCTGGCACATGTATACGCTGTACTACGGAAAGACTATACATTTTACTGGCACATCATTTGCACATATTTAGTGTGCGCCTCGTTTTATCAGGATCAATGTTATCACTAGGATCTCACCTACTATCATATTTTTATCCTTTTCACTGGAGATACGTTTAATAATTCTGTTATTATACTTTATGACACATTCAAGGGAAAAAATTGAAAGGGAATTGGTCTCTGACAGATTCGCATCCAAAATTTTTTTTTTGAAGCCATCTATTAATTTGTCAAATTCCTATATACGTGGATAAATCCCTAACATGACAACTCAAACACTGACACATAGAAGCACGTAGAGCCATTTTTGTGCCTTTTTGTTTCATTAATGTCATTACCCATTGTTGAAATCCAGTTCTTACCGATTCCGGGAGCTCGACTCGCTAGAAAGAATTCGGAACAAGACATGTCGTGCCCTAAATGAAGCACCATAATTGAAGCTCCCACTTAGCTTTAATTAACCCCTTCGCTGGGTGCTTTGATGGCGGATTGGCCGCGACTACATTTAAACAGATCATTGATTGTGTGAAATTTAATGATGCCCGTTTCAATTAACTTGTAAGATTCGGATTTTTTGTTTGATTAATAACGAAGACTAGTTAGACTAACATTGAGTAGTCACGAGTATGCCTTGCATTTTCATCTAACGCATGAAAAACAAAACTGTGTTCCGGCATGATGTTCTGTGAAGACAGGGGTTTATCCCGCCTTCTAGGTTTAGTCTGCTACTATCATCGCACCGCATAATCACTTAATATGAAGCGTGGTCAAAGGCTAAGAGAGCTAAGAGGCTAGAGACTCAGATAATACTTATAAACGGGATATTTTTGATGGGCGAAATTGTTTATTGGATTTTGTTTAATACGAGTAGTACCTACCTAACTAAGACAGCTGCTGCTAAAAACTATTTAAAAATAACAAGAAGTGAGGTCGTTCTTATCTACGAGTACCTATGTACTGAACTCTACCCGATCTAATAGCTGTTATATATTTTGATTTATTGATCAATTTATAGAACATCAACTTTCTCTTATCTCTAATTATATATTACGTATTCGAGAATAAGGAGCATACATACATTACTTCTACTTATAGTAGAGGTACATACTAGGTCATTCATACGTCCACACCACTAGTACCTACTTGCAGATGTTTATAGGTGATCTACCCAAAGAGCATCATAATATACATATATGTAATAATATATTATTATTGAGTTCTAGTTTAAGGGTTTTTGCCCGCCGTTGACCATTGCTGATCTATTGTGACGCCCACTTGAGCTATAGTTCACTCCCTAAACCCTTAGCTTCTAAGAACTCATCTGTAAGCATCATTTGTCGTCCTAGATGGATACTTCTATAGAACATAAGTGGCCTGCAGTTGCAGAGGATGTGCATTGCGCTTTCCTCCTCCTCTTGGCAGGTATATAGTGCGTGAGAATTTATAATATAATGCACTATATGCACAATATAATATATTCGTATAAATTCTAAGTATTATCTGTTCTTTTTAGGCATGTACCTGTTTAGGCTTACGACATAGATCTATAATGTTATCATTAGATACAATATTGTTTTAATTTGATTTGTAGTCTGTTTTGTATGCTATGAAATAAACTTTTTTAATTTTCTGTCCCTCCCTCCCCCCCTGGTGAGATGTTGTGAGATTTTATTCAACCCCCTCCCCCATCCCCCAATCTCACGTGAGATTTTTCAAAATGTGGGTTTCTTATGTAAACACGTTGGATTGTTATTGTAAAAAGAAAAAAAAAATTGCTTCGTGCTTTTATTTACGACTAGTTAAGACCATAAATGGACCAAAATAATATAATTTTTTTTTGTTTCAATCAGAAAAAAAATTGCGTGATATTTGCCGAGACCCCCCCTCTCTCCAACGTAAGATTAGATGAGATTTGAATCGACCCCCTCCCCCCCTTAAACACCTCACGTAATTTATGGACGCCCCCTAAATATATACAATAATTTGGAAAAACTCAAATGAACTCATACTTTAATAATCTCTTTATTAACACCGGGGAATCCTATTATAATTTTTCCCTTTATATTAAATAAGTATATGAACTTTAATATCTAACATCAACATCACATTATAATAGCTGATTATAGCTAAAGTTGGTATTTATATTTTTCATACCCCTAAAATACCTGGATTTGGACATTGGATACTTCTCAACGGATAAGTTTGACCACAAGTTGGATGGATGTGGGGTCTGCCTAAAACCTAGATACTACTTAAAAAAAACTTTATTACGGGTGCGAGCCTCATCCAACATATTTTGACAATTGTAATACATACATAGCTATACTCGTATTGTATTTTAATATAATTTTTGTCTTGTTCCAGAAATTACCTTACCCAAAGGCAGTCGGATTCATTGTCACAAATGAATTCTGCGAAAGATTCTCTTACTATGGAATGCGAGGTAAAATAATAATTACTTATTCAATACATTAATTATAATAATATTTTCAATCACAGTTTTTGTGTACCTTAAGATTTCTATTTGATTATGTACTTGAGAATTATATTATTATAATACTAGCTGCGCCGTGATGTAGCCTTTGTGTTATTCCAGGGTCTAAGCTATCTCTATACCAAATTTCAGCTCAATCGGTCTACCCGTTTAGGCGTGAAGGAGTGACGAACATACATGCAGACATCTAGATCTGGATGTGTAGACATCCTTACAAACTTTCACGTTTATAATATTAGTAAGAAGTAAGGTGACTCATTGATCACTGTTCACAAACCGCTGATATAGAGGGTTATTGGTAACTTGCTTACGCTCGCGGCTTTGCCCGCATGGCAAAATCCTATCTTAGCGGAAGTCTACGTTATAAAAACTATCTATGTTCCAAATTTGAACACAATCCGTCCAGTGGTTTATTTAGGCTGTACTTTGATAGATCAGTCAGTCAGTCACTCTTTCCTTTTATACTCATATTTAGATTCAGTACATCGGTGTATAAGCAAAGAATAGAAACTATTACTAGTGTATAAGTCCTTATTGAAGCTGATGTCGGGTTGCATTATGGACTCTATATACCTATGATAAAAGGACAAGACAAGTCTTACAATTTTTTTTTGTAACACAAAAAATGTCCTCAGTTACGAGTTACGAATAATATTCCGTAGAAGATTCTCTGAGTACACACCATATGACAATATACCTACCGCGCGTTTTTCTCACATTAGCGTTTTTCTTTAATATGCCGTGGTATTCAATTAGACAAGTCAATTCACATTTTGCCTTCAGTATTTTTTCATAACAATTTGGATTTGGGCATAGGCACACATACACTACCTACGGCAAAAGTTAATATAGGACTATGTTTTTATATCACTAGTCAAAAACAAAGTTATCTTTATATATCACTATGTAGTAATTTAGTGCAGTTAATCTAGCAGATTATGCTAATAGCAATGCATAGTCTGACCTAGTTAAATACTAGTTTAACTTCTTTATCATTAGGCTCGTGGCAGTTTCACCATCGCTATCGATGTGTTTGCTTATTATATGTCAACATACAATGGAAAACTCAAATCTATGTACATAGTAAATAAACGTGTCGAATGTATATAATAGATTAGGTGCGCTATAACTAACTTTTACCTCTATTATATTTTATATTTAAATATCCGTTGGAGGGTCAATATTTTATATGTTTATTTTCATATAAAAAATTTAGTAGGATTGAATTTCACTTGTCCCATTAAAATTGTAATGTTGTAGCATCTTGAATGTTTTACGAAGTAAGTCCAGTAAAAGAATTGTGGATGGAAAAGTATAAAGCAGAAAAACAAAATATCGTACGACGCACAGTTTTTGATAAATATATAAAAGCAAAAAACCTAAAAATGGGACCTTTTTCGCGGAGGGGTGGGGACTTTTAGTATGCTTATCTCCTAACTAGTCCAAACAAAGTTCCTAAGTTAGTTATTCTTCTTTCGACTTTTCATTCCATCCACATGGCCCTTTTGAGTACTCCTTGACTGGACTATGAATTATTTCGAGTGTCTTTTATTTTATTAGTCATCATCTAGCGTCTAGTTGTGTGCTCAGGTCAAAAATCAAAAAGCATTTATATTAAAAATGCTACGATGGCGTCCCTATACTTTAACAAGTAAATTTTTACAAAGTACCAATAAATTTATTTTAAGACTTCCACCCTATTCGGCAGGTACACAGAATCTACACCGAATCCTACACAGAATCTTGTATAGGTAGGTAAATAAAAAAACATTTCATAATCTCAGGGAAAAACGTCTTTCCATGCAAATCTATTTTACTAGGTACCTAGATGTAGGTACCCATTTCGTTTGGAACATCTAAAATTTCCGCAAACGTAAGAGGTAAATCCTACAAAAACCGGTTCTAAAAAAGTTCGTCAGGTTCTAATAAATGAATAATGAGTAGTTTCTATACGAAATGGATAAAAATAGTAAAACTTTTAGTGTAAATAACGTTATAATATGTAACTTCACGTTATTAACCATATTGTATGAAATTGAAATGTCGTGCCAATCGATATTATTCCTACGAGAATTAATAGACTATTGTGTTTGAAGAACAAGAAATATATTAAATTATTTTATAGAAGAATAGCAAAGATTACGCTCTCATATCTTGGCTCGTGTTATGAATTATGTTATTCGACATGTCTGCGTCGCAATACTATCTAACTCCGTGGAAAATATCTACAGAATTTGTTTAGCGATTTGAGTTGTGTGATGAGTCAGAATGTCAATCAATCAGTTGCACTTTCTATAAACTCCTCCTCATATTATAAAAATGCGAAAGTGTGAACCGTTTGAGCTGAATTCTGGTAATATAGGTGTAATAAACTTCATCATTTCATACAGCTAATCAGTTATTTTCATCTAAATATATGAAAGGAAAGAGTGACTGACTGATCTATCAACGCACAGCCCAAACCGCTGGACAGATTGAGTTGAAATTTGGCATACTGGTAGGTTTAAGGCGTAGACATCCGCTAAGAAAGGATTTTTGCACGCGGGCAAAGCCGCGAATATAAGCTAGTATTTATATTATATTTAACAAATTATTTAGTTTAATAGATAAGTTACCTACTTATATTAAGGACTAAAGCATAGTGCTACTTAAAACTTAAAGATAAAAGACAGCAAAGCAGATAAGCAAAGAAGAACCAATCCATTTTGATCAGAAAATGAGACAATAGAATAGATAAAACCAGATACTTAAAAATGTATACCTACTTAACTCATTCTTAAGATTAGCTTAACTTTATCTTAAATTTTATGATAAGCGTTCATCTTGGTTATGTAATGCATCGAGTGAATTCAACAGTTGCTATTGACGCATTTGATGAATTGATTGTTTTCAAATGATGACCTAGAAGCAGATGTGGAGGTTCATTTTAAGAGCGTAAGCGTACATGCTATTTTATTTATTGCGATTCTTTTTGGAATTACGATTACCTAGATTAACGCGCTGTCTGTAATTATTAATGATGTCTTTTTATAGTTTTTAATCGAGCGCGAGAGAATTGAGAGAGTCGCTCGCCCATAGAGGTACTTAATGGCCCTAAAGGAGTTTTGGCCTGTTTTTGTTTTAATTTCACTTGTTCACTTTAGAATTTGTGTTGTCCACAGCAATCCTCTCGCTATACCTAAGAAGTAAACTACACTATTCGGACGATGGCGCCACGATCATCTACCATGTGTTCACGATGTTCGCGTATTTCTTCCCACTGCTGGGCGCCATGATCGCAGACGGATGGCTCGGAAGATATAGGTACTTCTATCATTTATCCCACTGATGATATCCAACTTATGCGGGGCAATTCCTCTAGCTTCACCAAGAACACAATTTATCTGTGTACTTTGTGGCTTTACTAGCTACTCTTTGTGTGTGGCGAACCTTTAATATGGACGCTACTTGAATCATCTTGTAAATGCAAGATGCTAGTGATGATGATGATAAACCCAAGAAATATATTGACACTACAGAGTCCAGAGTTTTGAGCACTTGAGTTTTCTGTAGATTCGCGTGAGGCTGATCGATAGATAGTACAAGTGTTCTTTAATGCTGTATTATTAGCTGTATATTATATTAGGATACATTATAAAATATATCGTAAAATTATAATTAAGCCTTCTTATGATAAATATTTTTTCGGCTCTCTACTCTAACATTTGTGTACTTAAATGTGCTTTTTGTTACAGGACAATTCTTTACTTATCACTAGTGTACGCCTCCGGCAGTGTCCTCATTTCTTTGACAGCTATGCCACCAGTCAACTTGCCATCATTGTAAGTATTCCCAAAATAACGACTTTACCACCAATTTTTACTCATATAGAGGTATATGGGTACATTAATTTGGCTGATGATGAAATGCAATGTAGGCGCTCATGGTTGAGATGGGGCGAGAAAAACTAGATCAGGTTGATTTGTCTGGGAACCAGGTCTGGTTATCATCGCTCTAGAGTCTAGAGGGTCACTGGGTGTGGGTGGAGGAGGTAGACGGAAGACCGAGTTGAGTGGCATGCCATAGGGGAGGCCTATGTCCAACAGTGGACGTAGGCTGATGATGATGATGATTTGGCTGATATAATATTTATTTAGCTGACCTATTATTAACACTGGAATTCATATTATTAAGTAACCATTATAACCTAGCTTTTAGTTAGTAAGTATACTCTGACGAAGAATATTCGCCCGAAGGTTTCTGCCACTTTCAAATTGTTTTTTTATACAACAAAGAAAGAAGACGAGCTAGACGCTCTTCTAGGCGCACAGCACCAATGCTTTTTACTCAAGAGTCATAAGATGTTAAGACTCCTTAGCCCAGTAACTTCACTAGCTACAGTACCCTCCTACCGAAGCACAGTAATGTTTGCACATCACCCACCTAGACGACCTCCTGCAAAGGAAGTTTACCCCCCCCCCCCCCCCCCCGGTTTAGCCGCGGGTCTAAGCAGCATATTGCAGTCGTAAAAATTTTTTTGACAAAAATCTTCTTTTTCAGAGAATTTACCATAATAGCGCTGCTACTCATAGCATTCGGCACAGGCGGTATAAAACCTTGCGTGTCTGCATTCGGCGGGGATCAGTTCAAGCTTCCAGAGCAAGAGAAGTACCTCGGTTACTTCTTCTCGCTGTTTTACTTCGCCATTAATGCTGGGAGTCTGATCTCAACCTTCTTGACTCCGATACTGCGAGCTGATGTTCACTGCTTTGGAGAAAATGATTGCTACTCACTGGCCTTTGGTGTTCCTGGGATTTTGATGATTGTGTCGATAAGTACGTATGAGATTATGAATTAAAAAACTTCATGATCCAGTGGACTCCTTTCTTCTCTATAAAATCCATATATAAAAACTTTCGTAGCATTTGCTGCATAGTGAGGAGTTGTTACTCTTTTGCGTATTTTTTTACAGTTCTCTAGGGATCTTAACGATATATTTGACCTATTAAGCATATGATTTGTGTACAAAATGGCCATTTTTTGCAGTGTGCTTTGTGGCGGGTAAAAGACTGTACATTATCAAGAAGCCCGCCGGCAACGTTCTTGGGAAAGTTTCCTCGTGTATTGGCGTGAGTACCTATTACATTATATATTATATTATACATAAAGTGCACATGAATAAGATAATATATTATGTACATGGCATAATGGACATAATATTATGGTCTCAGAGGCTAACATTTACAAACTTTCAAAAATTACTCGTGTTTCCAACTCACATTTCCACAATAAATTATGCAACATATACCGATTTCAATTGATGTATTTTTTTTACTGAAAAAAAACCTACGATTTTTTTTATTTGCTAATATAAGTGAAAATGAAGCAGTAGCCATAATATACGATGTGTTGCGCGAATACAAAACGCCTTAAAAATACTAAATGTCGTAACTTTTCGTTTTGAAATTGCGTCCTTAACAGATAAGTTACGTTAAAGGAAAATATCATGTGGGCTAAGAATTTGAAAAAGGCAAAATTTAATATTTTATAATATGACTAAATCTTAAACTTATAACCCCTATTGTCGAGGAATATATCGTGAATGGAATACTTTTCTATTCTGCCCAAAATATGATGATGATGATGATGATGGACCCAGGAGGTGTCTACTGAAACTCTTCAATGGTTATTAGTAAACCCGTCGTGTTTGGGCACATTATATTCGAATTGATGAGACGTGGGCACCTCCTGGTCCATTATCAGACCCTCGTCAGCAAGTGTTATGTAAAGGTCTTTTTTTACTGACTTTGTATGGAAAATTAATATAAGCGTCTTAAAAATAGACCATGTTTTGAAGCTCATAGCTGGACAACGATTGGAGATAGATAAAAAGTGTAAAGCCCAAAATTGTAGAGAATTTTATTAGGTTTTATAATGTAGTACAACAAAATATCGTATGACGCACAGTTTTTGACATATAAGCAAAAAAACCTAAAAATGGGACCTTCTTCGGCCTCCCCCCCCCGAGCTCACCTTGGAGGGATGGGGACTTTTAGTATGTTTATCTCCTAACTAGTCCAAACAAAGTTCCTAAGTTAGTTTTTCTGCTTTCAACTTTTCGATCCACAATCCTTCTTTTACTGGGCTAGTTGTTTTTGCGCCGTCAGAATTTTGGCCACATAATATCCTATCTACTCTAGGTTAGATATAGATTCAGTTTTTTTAAATGTTTTTAAAAGTTTTAGACGATTTTTTAAAAGCATTTTACTGTAACATTTATAGCTAAACATTATATGACAATTGTATTATTAAATAAATATTTTATATAGAAAGTCACTCGTACGTATCAATAAAATAATAATGTTCACAATCAGTTGAACGCAATATCTCGAGTGGTTCTCAACTGATACGAGTTACATTTTAGCACAGGGACGCAGACTATTGTGAAATAGAGTTACTACTATATACTTCGCAGACAAATTAAACAATGATAATTGACGTAAAATGACTAAGTTTATGTCTTTGAAATGGGCACATGACCGATCATTCGACTTGAGATGCATTTATATGAGCATACCTTCGATATAGAAATATAAGTTTTTACTCGTTACCATATATTTATTTAAACTATTAAGGATGAGTTTATTAGGATAAAAGTTGGTATATATGCATATGTATTTTGTATGTAATATAGTAGATATAGTCCGCCCGAAATAGGTTTGGATGAACTGTGTGTGCAGGGATATGCGTGCTAGGGGAGTGGATGCAGATATGACGGATGATAGAGCAGAATGGAGGAGAAAAACGTGTTGTGCCGACCCTACCTAGTGTGGGATAAGGGCAGGAAGAAGAAGATAGTAGATATAGTTTGAAAGTACTGTGTACGCACAATTAATTGCATATTTCCAACGAATTAGGGAAATAAATATTTCATATTTTTTAAGCAGCGCGCCTTTCCATAATAAACGCGACTTCAGTAAATAGTTTAGTGTTTTGGAAAGTATATTTATTGCCTGTAAAATAAGTTTATGCATCGGCTTGGTAGAGAATTAAAAACCATTAAACCGACTTAATTTCCACTGTACGTCTTAAATTATTGACCACTAGGCGGACCTGTTTGGATAAAATTTAAATGAAACCTGTAACATTTTCCAAATCATCCAAAAGTTTTCGAGTAATCATGATGATACATTAAAAAATCCAACGATTATAAATCTTTTCTCCTTTGCTTCCTTCGATTGAAATAGGTTTAAAATACACGTACCTATTCATTATTCATATACTATCGTACCTTTAGCAATTCAAATTCAACTGGCACCAAAGTATTCGTCAAGACGAATTAAACGAGGTCAAACTCGATGGGGTTGCGTCGTTTAATTACGGAGGTCCTATGGCCACCTTACAGCTTCATCATCAGATCAGCTCTATGTCATTATAATATTGTATTGTCATCCGATTTACATGCATGCAAAATTTTAGCTCAATCGGAACCGGGATGTGGATCAAATTTATGACAGTCTGACAACGGGACAAAGTAAATAAAAGCACAAGCTTTTATTTACTTTGTAAAGAGTGTAAAAATCTCGTAATATTTTTTTTTCCAGCATGCAGTCGTCCAATCGTTCAAAGGCAAAGAGAAACGCGAGCACTGGCTCGATAACGCCGACGACAAGTACAGCCAGGATTTGATCGAGGACGTCAAGTCTCTGTTGAGAGTGTTGGTCCTCTTTGTGCCTTTACCCGTCTTCTGGGCTCTGTTTGATCAACAGGTATTTTATTTATTTATTTAATAATGCACTTTACTAATATTAACTTGTACCTATAATAGGCAATTATCAAAAAAGTTATTTTTTGGCTGCTATCAAAGTAAGCTTTGATCTCGTACACTCTCAAGCATTATTACTACACTTTTAACAACATGTTATTTTGAAGTAATTTGCATTTTGGGAATACATGTTTACTTAAATGTGTTTATTTATTTTGTGGCTAAAACCAGTTATTTTGTGACCTGGGTTTTTAGAAGCATTGGTTTTTGGTAGAACGTCATTCCAAATATCTACCTAAACGGGTTTCCCCTTTAATATTAGCCATGAATAATATTATTATTAGATATCGAAATTTGATTCAAAATTAATAGCTGAACTTCTTTTTTGTTTACATGTATGACTATAATATTATACCTACTTGAAAATACAAAATTTCATTAAAATACAGCCATTATTTCAGGCAGTTGAAAATTCAATTAATTATTATTTTTAACGTTTTCTCCCTGCTATCATACATATTATTATGAACCTATTTAGAGGAAATTTTGTATGAACATATACTCTAAGTTTCGGGGGAAAATATTTAAGTAGGTAGGTATCAGCTCATATATATTTTTCCTATATTTAATAAGCTACGACAACTACTAATTCCACGTGGATGTAGTCGCAAATGTATTATAAATTATAATAAAGATGACTCTTGCAGTATAATAATACATAATTGCGCGAAACCCATTCTTTCGAAGCATTTGCCGTAGGCTTCAATCATATAATTTATCGATTACCAAAATTGTGTTTAATTTATATCTTCAAATTATTTTCCCTGGACAGGGTTCAAGATGGACCTTCCAAGCGGATCGTATGGATCAAGACATTGGAAGCTGGACTTTGAAGGCCGATCAGATGCAAGTCCTCAACCCTCTGCTTATCCTCGTCTTCATTCCCTTGTTTGAAGTGGTAATTAAACATCTTCTAGTTCGTAAACTAGGGAATGTTAATCCAGGGAGGGATTAATCCCGCATTCTAGGTTCTGTCTGCTACCATCTACGGCCGCATCGTCGCTTAACATCACGCAAGATTGTAGTCGAAGATTAACATAATATAAAAATTTTAAAATAAAATTCTTCATCAAGTCAATGAGTGCTCAAAAAGGACATGTGGATCGAAAAGTCGAAAGCAGAAAAACTAACTTAGAGACTTTGTTAGGACTAGTTAGGAGATAAACATACTAAAAGTCCCCTCAACTCAGTGGTACCAGATTATTGAACTGTCATCAGATTTCTAGACATTCGCAAAGTTTCATGATGGTACGACAACCAGAAGTTGGTCAAATTTTATTTTCAAGATTTTTTTACCGGCTTTGTATGGAAAACTAATTTATACGTCTTAAAAATAGACCATGTTTGGAAGATTATAGCTGGACAACGATTGGAGATAGATAAAAAGTGTAAAGGCCAAAGTTGTAGAAAATTTTATTAGGTTTCATAATGTAGTACAACAAAATCTCGTACAACGCACAGTTTTTGACATATAAGCAAAAAACCTAAAAATGGGACCTTCTTCGGCGGGGGGAGCCTCGGGCTCACCTCGGAGGGGTGGGGACTTTTAGTATGTTTATCTCCTAACTAGTACCAAACAAAGTCCTTAAGTTAGTTTTTCTGCTTTCGACTTTTCGATCCACATTTCTTCTTTTACTAAACTAAAAGGTTATTTCAATAATACAGAAAGACACTCAGATAAAAACAAATATCAGTTGATTCAATGCGAATCAGCATAGTTCTTGATTGCAAGCGGGTTTTTAATCGACGGAAAATTTTACCTTTAGCTCGCTTTCAATAATCATAAGCGAGAAAATTAAATAACAATAATAAACATAAAAAAACTCATTATTTAATTACATGACTTAAGGCTCCTGTTGAGTTCCGCTTCCCTCTCACTCACACGCTAGCACATTATTAGAAATCAATATTAATTCATAAAATTTGCTTTTTGAAATGTTACTTTTGTGGGAATTTAAAGTTATTATTTTTAAAAGTATTTCCACTTTGACACTTTAAAAAATGACTAGAGAGAAGTAAGATCAGTATATATCTCATATACTCGTATTCCTACTCCTTAGTCATTTTTTAAATAAATAAATAAATATTTCAGGACATTTCACACAGTGCCACCCAACCCCAAACTAAGCAACTTAATGCTTAGTTATTTTTTAAAATATCAAAGCAGGAAATACTTAAAAAATTATAAAAAAAGACTCTACATTTCTACAAAAATAAAAGTTCAATAAGTAGATTTTACGAATTTAGAGGTATATTTCATTGTGATTCCGTGCAAGTGAGTGGGTTGCGCAATTCGACAGGAGCCTTAATATCATTTAGGTACCTCTAATTCTGTTTTATTTAAATAATTTCTCAATTATATTCCAGGCCATATACCCGTTCATGAATTGGTGCAAACTGATAAGGAAGCCTCTACACAAAATGATCTGGGGAGGCTTGCTGGCATCCGCCGCGTTCGTTATATCGGGAATTGTTGAACTCAATTTACTAGTAAGTATACAAATTTAAGCTTAAAATTACGAACTCTACCTATCAGCAGGGCTATTCACTTATCCTATAAGGAACCGAACCGAAGACCGAATTGATTTGATATGTCAAATATGTATATAAAATGACGTATTAAGTCCATTTAGTCTTCGATTAGGTTCCCTGACGGATAAGTGAATAGCCCTGTTGAATCCTAAACGAGAGAAGATATTAATTAGATGTAGAGATGTAGTTAAGTGTAAAATTAAAAGGAATATAAACAATTGAAAATCAATCATGTTTGATTCCCAATTGTTTGTCCAACCTTCCACTGTTGTATTAAAAAGAAGCTAAACGCGTATTTTAGCAATTTATCTTAAAATGCTACATGAATTATTTGAAGTAGGTACTTTATTTTAGGTACTTTATACTTAATTTTATTTGATAGTATCTATATTTTCTTACGTAATGATATTGTGGAAGTTAATACTCATTCTATAGGTTTACGAGTGCCAGTGCGTTCTCTTTCTTTTATCGATTTCTTCACAATTGTGCCAAAATACGCCCAAACGCCCCCATCTTCTAAGTACCCATGTCCTATATACTCATAGATATAGCTCAATACGCGAATGAAACGCCCAAATTCAGGGCCACCGATCAATACTCTACTTCTGCGTATTTTGTTCCGTTTGAGACCTCGGAGGGAGGGAAAAGTTCCCCTCTCGCGTAATGTTAGTTTGAGAACAGATTTCTAGAGCTATATATTCTAATATACCTTCATACATATAGTGTACGAGTATACAGAATTATTTAAGCAATTCAGTACATTCGTGAATAAGATCTTATTGGGAAGATCATTAGCTACGATTTGAACGCCATAATCTGTCCCGAGCTGTTTATTTTTTTTGGAAAAATTACGGCGCCGTTTTTAAAAATATAATCCAGTACAACCCTCATATGTACAACCTTGTTTTGTTTAGATCCCGGAATTTAAAAAAAACCATTAAAATATAACCCTGTACAATGTACAACCCTTATCTGTAGATGTACCTACTTGTTTTGTTTGGATCCCGGAACGAGTACAAACTTCTCTGTCGCTTGGAGGCTTTGGCTAGGTTGTTTTATTTGTTTGCTGTCTGATTCGCGTGACGCTCAGATAAAACGCAAGGTCAGAACGATTACTACTTTTATTTTGTATACTAGATGACTCGCGCAACTTCGTCTGTGACTGAAAAATGAAATACACTGCAAAAGTAAATATTGCGGGAAAAAAATCAACTAAATGATAAAAAAAATGGTAGATTTTGCTAGAAATTTCAATGGTAGTTTTTGGTAGAAAAATTTAATGGTAGTTTTGGCAGAAATTATGATATAAGAATTTGGTAATAAGTTAAATGGTAGGCAAAAAATCTACAAAATGGTAGAAATTTTAATGGTAATGCGTAAATTGTTAATTGTAAATTCGAGTATAGTGTTCAGTGTTCAGCTAAGTGTTGTCATATTATTTATTGTTCAGCTAAGTGTTGACATATATTATTTACAGAAAAAATAAGTAAAATTTTTAGATCACCCTGTAAGGGAATTTTGATGATGTGTCAAATGTGGCCTTTTAGGCCGGCCCGACTATAAGCTGTTTTAGAGGAGTTCGATAGCAAACATTGTAACGTGTGATTTTATATATAAGATTTATGAATGAATATACATAGATACCTTGAAAGTACGAGTATATAGATATTGCGCACAAGTTTATTTAAAATTCTTTTAATATTGATTATAATAGGTATGTAATAATTGGCTTGAGAACTGGTTTCTTATGTAAAAATAAATTCTATAATACATAGATAGGACACGTATCCATATTAATATACGAGTAATAATACGTTCCGGAGTAATACTATCACAAACACTGTGACTCGAGATTTCTATTTATTAGAAGAAAATCTTGTCATTAACAAAATATTATATTATAATATAAACTTAATGTAATATTTTTGTATTTCAGCCCACATATGGCACACCTCTAGTAGACGGTTATGCGCACCTCAGAGTTTACAATGGATTCAATTGTAACTTCACACTAAAGAGCCTCGATCTGACCAACAACGCAACCGGCCAAATTCACATCGGACCGCTCTCCGTGTACGAACACTTGTCAGTCGACTCCACGACACATGCCGAACTGCCCTACTCCCTGATCGGAACTGACGGCTTCTGCAAAGAGATCGCTTCCAGCGGTAAATTTTATCTGAACAGCAACACTGCCAGTTCGTACTTCATCAACGTAAATGGCGTCGAGAGTTTCATCGACAACAATGAGAAACCTGTTGACAGCGTTAAAGTCAGGTAAGTGATGCACTTAATCATCATTTAGCTCGCGGCTACAGCTCGTCATGTCCGTCACAACGTTCATAATATCTGCGGTAAATCTCGTTCCAAAATCTATACATTCTCTTCTCTTGTTTAGTATCCACTAGTTGTATCACTTTGCCTATTAGCAATACGTTATCATTTTGTAAAGTAGCCGGTGGCCATGTAACATTTCCCATATACGTGATCGGCGTAGGATCAGCGCTCTTTGCGAAATTAGCCCACAATACCGTTAGTTGTTTTATAAGCGATCTATCTCGATTGTTTTGGTCATCTCTCATTTTTACATAAGTTTCCCAAATCGGTTCACATTTCATAATGTAGCATATTTCGTCACCGCTCGCCGCACCCTTTACTTTAAAGTTCACTCCGTTGATCGAGGTGGCCTTCACTACATTCAAATTTCCGACGTAATTAAATTTATACACATACATACTATTGTTTACATTTTGCAAATAAGTTTGTATAAAATGATAAATAGGGTATTTGAGCAAGTCGGAAACATAACTAAGGAAATCGCTAGTGGATGACTCCGATATGCCATCTTTAAAATACATGCCTTTTATATGATTACCAATTTCTGAATACATTTTGCTCGTGTAATTATATTCGCATGTAGTGGAGAAAGGGATCATGAACTTAAAGTGCGCGGCGAAGGCTTTGAGATAAAGAGGATTATGTAGAAACGGTAGAACTTCAGATATACTCTCCTGAGAGTTAAAACCAATAAGGATAGGTTTGTCTCGTAAGTTCTTATCCCTTAAATATTCAATAGGATTTCTAGTTATGAGAGATTTGTTCGATTTGCTTTCGATTATTGGTAAGAATGGAATCAAGGGTTTCTGTTTGTTTATTAGTTCTTTACTTGTATAAATCTTATTCGCTGCCTCTACTATAGCCTTGGTTGGTGCGTCGTATATGGTCTTGTATCCTTGCTTAACAAGTATCGCTTCTAATCTGTTTCTTTCGAGCGAATGATCTCCTTGAAATAAGGATGGTGAAATCATAGCCCCGCTGTGCAGTATCACCTTACTAAATAACTTGTTGTGTTTCGTATTCAACAGCAAGGCGAGGAATGTAGCACCGCTACCGCTCCCCATAACAGTTATGTTATTCATGTCACCGTCGAAAGTCTTTATATTTTTTCTTATCCATTTCAAAGCCATGACGATATCCTTGAGACCCATATTTGCATGCGAGTCGGTGTTGTTTACTTTCAAAAATCCAAATGCACCTATTCTATGTGAGACAGTTATAAGAATGACATCGTGGTCTATGAGAAAATCAGGTCCGTGTATGTGGCTAAAACTTGAAGTGAACGCATAGCCGTGAATCCAAACTATGACCGCTCTTTGTTTATCCTTTGCCAAGGACGGAGTATAAATGTTGAGACGGAGGCAATCTTCGTAACCAAACAAACCGTTCTTGTGAACTATGTGTAATTGTGCGCACGCTCCGCGAAACTCTGTGGTAGCATCATAAGGTTTCTTCCAGGTCTTCTGTGATTTAGGATCCTGAAACCTCAGGTGTCCTATCGGAGGTTGAGCATACGGGACACCGTAGAACGCAAAATAGCTATTGCCATTAAAAAGCGTCACTTGTTTTGTACCAATTAATTTTCCTTGTTTTACCTTAACTTCGACTTTGTGAGCATCGCAACACAGCACATAGAACACACACAGGACAACACGCAGCATAGTTTTCGATTATTTAATAAAAATTTTATCGTCCATTGTAATATTGTAAGAAAAATATAAACCACGATTAAAATTACTGAGCTGTCAAATGTTTTGGTTAGCTTAATTAAAAAACCATGATTAAAAGTTCAATATAGGTACTTTTCATTGTTGTTATTACCACCAATGGTTCTAAAGAATATTTTTAATTTTCAGATTTTTAATAAACGGCAACGAGACGGTACCAGTATCAATAATAGATTCAAAGAATAGGATAAAATTGTCGACGAATAGCAGCGATATATCCCAGCAGAGTATATCGAAGGGTTCTGCCGATGTTATCATTAATGGAGTGACTGTGATCAGCGACTTTAACTTCCAAACTGGTGCAGTTTATACAATCAATGCTTATAATGACACCGACGGTAAATTTGTAAGTATTAAATTAAAATTGTTTCATAACCACACCCTATCATTATCCTATCTGGCCCACCCTAAGATGAGGCGTGTACCAGATAGGAATTAAAATTCTTATTTCAGTGGACTCGATGGGAATTTAGATTCCCATCTTGCGCACTGGTCAGTGAGTATGGGCAGTACACATTGGTTGAATACCTTGGTCTTACGGCTCTGTGGGATTTTGGACGTAAAACATCTTCCAGTTTACCAAAGGCTGCCCACCTAAGCTGCACACGCCTAGCGATCTCAATACTTATACGTTGGGCCAAATATACCCCAGCATTTTGGTCACACGTCACCTCGCTCAGATAATTTATTTGAAAATACATTGAAAATACAGTGAGCTCCCGGACCCCTAGGATCCAATAATTCTACCCCAAACGGCCAAAAAATTTAATCGTTATCGAGGTTTTATTTTACATCCCTATTATAATCATCATTTTGTCGGCAGATGACGAACGTAGTAACAATAACACCGCCAAACAGCATCCACATCCTGTGGCTGGTGCCCCAGTACGTGGTGATGACGATGGGCGAGGTGATGTTCTCGGTGACCGGGCTGGAGTTCTCCTTCACTCAGGCGCCGGCCAGCATGAAGTCGGTGTTGCAGTCCGTCTGGCTGCTCACTGTCGCCTTCGGAAACCTGCTGGTCGTGCTCATCGTTGAAGGAAACTTTTTGGATGCTCAGGTAATTTTAAACTATTTTTACATGTTTTTATTTACTTTCACCTGTCTGTTGTCTGTCTGTCTGTAATCCAATCTTGCAAGTTTATGCATAAATCGGATGATAATGCAATATTATTATGACATGGAGCCGATCTGATGATGGAGCTGGAAGGTGGCTATAGGAACACCGTAATTAAACGACGCAATCCCATCAAGTTTGGGCTCGTTTGATTCGTCGCGTCGTGACGAGTACCTACTTAGACTTTGGTGCTAGATGGCAATAATAGCAAAGTTTTTTTGAATTTCACTTGTTTATGAATGATCGAGTAATCAACTCGAAGATGCTTGAACCGATCTGGAACATTCTATTTTTAACCACCGATGCAATAAGAGGAGTGTTATAAGTTTGCCGCTATATTTCTGTCCGTGGCACCGTAATTCTGAAAGAGGTAAACCGATTTGAATTCGGTTTTATTTCTAAGCTGGATTCTTAGCGGTTCTTAGATATTTCTAATTTATTACTCTAGATATTTCATTGGTTCAGCCGTTTCAAACTTATCAGCTCTTTTATTAGGATTAGGATAGCTACGAATAGGACCTTAGGCGCGTAGTGTTTGTTTTTTTTTTCTATAAAAATCTTGGGGTTCTTTTTAATTTCACTTGTGTACATTTCACAAGTTTCGAAAAATTTCACACCTATTATGACACGAGAATTTTATGTATATTATAATTTATAAGATCCTGGAGTCCCAAGGCAATACTATTATAATTATTATCATAACTTTTCAATGTTTCTTTTTACTTTTTCAGTGGAAAGAGTTCTTCCTATTCGCTGGTCTGATGTTACTCGACATGCTGATCTTTATGGCGATGGCCTTCCGATACAAATACGTGGAGCTGCGGTCGAGCGAGCCCAACCTTGCCGTCGAAGAGATCAAACTGCCCGAGAAACCTGCGATAGACTCTAATAAAGCAACCGACTAAACTAAATATAATTATTAATTATTGTTACTATTATGATATTGAAATAAAACATTTTTATTACGTGGTTTCATGTTTTACTACCACCCACATTCCATACGCAAATTCAGGTAAATCGGGTAACTCGTTTAGGACTCGTCCACTACTGGTCTTCTCTTAAACGCGTTACTGAGCTATTTTTTTATTTTTTTTTGTTTCACACAGCGCCACCTAACCCCAAACTAAGCAACTTAATGCTTGTAATATGGTGGTTAGGATAACGGAAATAATACTTATATACTTGTCGGGACAGGATAGCGGGCACGTAGCGTAGTAACCTATATGTGTCACTGTCACCATATTGTCGCTCATTCTGGAGCCCCTCAGGCATGGTTTACAGCGTGGATATAACGGGCGAGGAGAATAAGATATCACACCACAATAATATGATCACATTTATTTCACTTGCAGACAATTACATTACAATGTGATTAGGGATGATATTACACTACTCAGTATTACACAATATTAACGGGGACCGAGTGTTCCGCAAAGCTACGAACGCTTCGATAACTAATTCGATACCCAAACCGTATAGTGACCGTCCCAGTCGCCCGTCAAAGGTAAAGTGTCCGTCCCGGTCGCCGGCCAAACGTAAAGTGAGTCTCCGTCGTCTACACAGCTCAATATAATACCTCACGCCCGTCCGCCCTACCGCTCGCTCACAACAGCGCCCCTAGCGGACGACCGTGCAACTACTCGACTCTCATTGGCTAACGTCACTTCCCGTCACTCCCATTACATGTCTACCAATCACGAAACGATGTTAGCCTGCGTTACACAAGAAACAGTGCCACTTCCGTTTCTGGTCCCCCGAATTTAACTATGTGGCAACTAAACTTAATAGCTATAATCTAAGCTGCCGATACGGCCTTCCTGACGCTCGCACGTCCTCGGGCGATCTTCTTGCAGAGCGAACTCTCGCAGGGTGACCTCTCGCAACGCGATCTCACTGCACATCTATAACAAAAAGACACCATTTTAATTGATTCCATATTCCACCGCTCGTTCATCCTGACAATTATCCTGACATAATATCCTGACATAATTATTTCAAAAGAGACAGATTATAATTGAAGCTCTCATTAGAAAATATACCCCAGCGACTTAGTATGCCATCAAGTTCGGTTGTGACACGCGACAGCTCAAAACTCAAGATGCACCAGCAGTACAGACCGGATAAGAGTGTCTCTTCGATCTACAGCCACCGCAGCAGCTAGTAGGATTCGACCCAGATCACAAAATCCTTTCGACTGACTCTGGACTCACTGCACCAACAATAGCCCGGATAACAGAGTCCCTTCGATCTACGGCAACCGCAGCAGCCAGTAGGGTTCGACCCGGACCTCTGCATCCTTTCGACTACTCACTATGCGCTCACCGCATCAACAATAGCCCGGATAACAGAATCCCTTCGATCTACGGCAACCGCAGCAGCCAGTAGGGTTCGACCCGGATCTCTGCATCCCCTCGACTATTCACTCACCGCATCAACAGTAGCCCGGATAACAGAATCCCTTCGATCTACGGCAACCTCAGCGGCCAGTAGGGTTCGACCCGGATCTCTGCATCCCCACGACTACTCACTATGCACTCACAGCATAACAATAGCCCGGATAACAGAGTCTCTTCGATCTATAGCTCCCGCAGTAGCCCATAGGGTTCGACCCAGACATCTGAATCCTTTCGACTATCTCACAACACACATCGAACAGCCGTGTCACCTCCAACCGCAACTGATCACACTACTTTGTCTAGGTAATTTCACTTCAAGAGTTGGAAACTATTATAACTCGAAATAAAAACCCGCATGAACTACACAAACTCTCCCTTACGACATGGGAACAAGATAATTTGCTATCGACTACCGTGAAAAAAGGCTACTAATTAAAAATTTTTTTTTTTTTTTTGGTTTGGTTGGTTTGGTTTGGTTTGGACCTCTATCTCTCGTGGTGACTGGCAACTAAACATAAAAGGCGATACAAATCCTTTCTCTCTCCTCCCCCCCCTTTTTTTTTTCTCTCCCCCCCCCTTTTTTTTTCTCTCTCCTCTGCACACTCAGAACGACCGCGCGTCGCACGACCACACGCGCTGATGCTCAGGATAGTGCGCCATGTGACCGCACACGCACCGATGCTCAGGCTAGCACGCCAAGTGACCGCACACACGCGCCGATGCTCAGGACAGCGTGCCGCATGACCACACACGCTGCTGCACGTCACTCATCTGTAATAAAGATAACCACAGCACAGAATTGCGTTTGCTTAACCTGACTCAATCCTAACCTCAATTGTAATGTAAGCCTAAGATCTCTGAATACCGTATTATACCGGTACACAAACCGGTGGCATTAAAATTGCAATTTTCAATAGTGCACCTAACCTAACTCAAACCTAACCTCATTTATTGTAATCAGTCTAAGACTAAAATCTCAGAATTTCTTATTTTACTTCCATTAACACAACGCGAGGGCCTTATTAATTATCAGATAACACTTCTAAGCTTTGTTCTAAGCTGACTACACTGCGAGCCATGTTCAACTATTTACAAAAAAAGTGAGGGTAGGTAATTATCATTGAGCGACATTAAAACTTAGCTCAGGCATCAAATTCTCCACTACCGCTCATCGTACACTAAAATGCTACTACAAGAGTAGACAAAACAAGCTACGGTTACGTAGTCTGCAGTAGGCATGAACAAAAAAAATCATGGAATCGACTCACCAAATAATGTTCATCGCTGATACGGCTCGATCTCTCAGATCGACTCAAAGTTCACAGTCACACCAAGGTCGACTCGTTGCTCGACCAGCAGCGTCGCAGGTCACAGCGAAGCAGACTCAGCACGCACGCATACACGCACGTATGCACGTACGCAAGCAGGAACAGACGAGCACACACGAGCGCCGGCAAAAGCGCTCCACTGCATGTCACTCGCGTGGACATCTGTGCGCAGATCGCGCACTCAGAACTCGCCACAGGAAAAGCCAGGCGCGGCGAACAAGGCAGGCAAACTGAAACATTTAAAAAACACGTTAATTCTTTCACCGTTCTTTATCCCACTTCTGATGTCGGGACAGGATAGCGGGCACGTAGCGTAGTAACCTATATGTGTCACTGTCACCATATTGTCGCTCATTCTGGAGCCCCTCAGGCATGGTTTACAGCGTGGATATAACGGGCGAGGAGAATAAGACATCACACCACAATAATATGATCACATTTATTTCACTTGCAGACAATTACATTACAATGTGATTAGGGATGATATTACACTACTCAGTATTACACAATATTAACGGGGACCGAGTGTTCCGCAAAGCTACGAACGCTTCGATAACTAATTCGATACCCAAACCGTATAGTGACCGTCCCAGTCGCCCGTCAAAGGTAAAGTGTCCGTCCCGGTCGCCGGCCAAACGTAAAGTGAGTCTCCGTCGTCTACACAGCTCAATATAATACCTCACGCCCGTCCGCCCTACCGCTCGCTCACAACAGCGCCCCTAGCGGACGACCGTGCAACTACTCGACTCTCATTGGCTAACGTCACTTCCCGTCACTCCCATTACATGTCTACCAATCACGAAACGATGTTAGCCTGCGTTACACAAGAAACAGTGCCACTTCCGTTTCTGGTCCCCCGAATTTAACTATGTGGCAACTAAACTTAATAGCTATAATCTAAGCTGCCGATATACTTTTCTTTTATAATAGATATTGAAAAACCACCCAGACCAGAAACAAATACCTGTGGATCACACAAACATTTGTCCCATGCGGGAATCGAACCCGCAATCATCTGCGTAGCAGGCGGGTATTAGCCCACCGCGCCACAGAGGTCGTCATTTATTCACAGGCTTTTTTCTCAGGTCGTACATAGGTAAGAGATAGCTCTTTGACGCTGGGTATACATATAGGGCCACGGACGAGTCCTTCGACGTACCCTTTGCCCCAGCACTAAGGCCGCGCAGTAAAACCCCCAGCTTTTAGTGAGAATCCCTGCCGTGCCCTGTCTTTGGCAGGAGAGTCCGGAATACAGAGGGTGACCGATGTGTAACGCATTTTCCCGGGGTTAAAAAAGGGTACTTACACACATACCTACACATCTTGTCTGCATAAGTCTAAGTCTAAGTTAAGAGTTCAGATGTACTCGTACATAAACCTACCTTGCGGCAAGTCGTCACGAAAGAACTGTAGGGATGATAGCGCGTGTCGTTACACGCACCTCCCTGCCTACCGAACCCTACCCACTTCGTTGCAAACACGCGCGACCTTGAGTTCAACCGTTTCTAGAGAGTCACATTACTGTATATCTCTTTACCGTGATATAAGTGTCTAATCAAGGCCTTCATTCCATAACTATGTTTAATTAAAAATCCCAAACGATAAAAAACAAAATCCACGTCAAACGGAACGACCAAACAATAACAAATTCAGAACCAGTTCGCTTCGTTCGTCCACTAGAGAATGATGAATCGGCGTTAACACATTAAACAATTAATGATGGGCAATTTGTGTGTAGTTCCCATGAGGCGGCCGGTGAATCGAATCACTGGCATAACCGCGCGTGTCACGCCGGTCGCCGGTTAGATGGGGTGAGGGGGATGTGGCGCTCAAACTTTTTACCCTACGTCTTTTTAATCGATTGCTAAAGATAATATTATGTATTCTTATAGGTCATAGGTCATATTATTTTTATTAGCTACGGCCTGAGTACAAATTTTATAGTAGTTTTTATTAGTAAGTATTCTGCTCTTTAGTTCATATTTAATTTACGAGCGCCCCTATCTAGATAAAATTAAGATTATAATACATCCAAACAAACACATCCACCTCATATATGAATATGAGGAGAAATTGTACGTCTGTAAAAGGCTAACCGTAACTTTAACTTCTGTACCAACCTAACTTTAAGCAGTTATTGACAATAAAAAATTATTCTCTATTCTATTCTAAAAAATATATAAAATGTTAAAAATGGAGACTTTTGGTTGGATGTAGCATAATCTTAATTTTATCTAGATATTTCACACAAGAGCTCGTAAATTAAATATGAACAAAAAATCAGAATACTTACTAATTAAAAAAACTACTATAAAGCTTGTACTCGGGCTGAGTACCTAATGAAAAATACTCGTATGACGTTTCCCCAATTTGAATTCAAATAGTGACTGTTTGAGCACCGCTGACCTCATGTGATGCTCCGGATCTGCCGACGACTTGTTAATCATTGCGTATAACAAATGCTTAAATACAACAAACAGACAGACAAATACGGGTTGGGGTGATCACAATGGGAGCGATTCGGTTTCCAGGCTATTGACTCTGAATCGTTTAGATAGGACGAATTCGTCTAGTCTTAATATGACCTATTGCGTTGAAATAAAGAACTAAGTTTATTAGAACAAACTTAAAACAATGCGGCATTTATTATGACTTTAAAGAACATGACGGAAAGACACTACACAAATTCCTATATCTATGCGTAAGTCTGGTAGGCCGTGTGGCTAGTTACCACCCACTGGACAAAACCGTCAGTGAAGCCAGCAAGGGAGTTATCCCGCCTACTAGGTTTAGTCTCCTACCATTTACGGCCACTACGGTCGCTTAACATCACACGAGATTTTTTTTCATCAAAAAAAAAAGTGCGACGTGCGCGTGTGGGTGTGACGTGAGTGTGTGCGTGTAACTTTGTGGAACCGACACTAACATAAGGTCCCCCATAGAGTAGACGCAGAGGAGAATGGCACAATAGACAACAAGGAGGAGGCCTCCATACCCAGAAGTGGGATGAAAGAGGCTGATGATGATGAGAGATTGATCAGTTTTAAATTGCACCTGCCCTCCATACTAAATGTTCCTGATGACTGATGCGTAGGGGAACGTTGCGTTGTGCACTATGACACAAGTAGGTCGCCCTCTCGTACACCTATATAAACGCCCGCATCTAAGTATTCTGTCACTGAGATAGGTAATTCAAAGGCATTATCTAACTACGTTGCATATCTCGTCGCTTATCCAGCGAGATTGTATAATAACCTATATTGTAATACACCTAACTTGTCACCTTCAGTGACTTCATTCATGCACAGCTGTATGACCTATGTTTCATATTATGTTAAAAAGAACTGAACCAGTTTTGGAAAAACTTGATCTGTTCTCTAAGTTGAACTAAATAAAATTAAATTATGGTAAGAAATTAGAGGACAAAAATACAAAAATAGAGAATAAAATACTATGAGCCTTAGAGGAACGTACTATGTTAATAAATCTCAGTTCCAATATGATAAAAGCTTGACTCCAAATAAGAATATTTCAATTTTATCATTTTTATTTAGGTTACCTAATCCATCTTTTATTTTAACTGTATAATGTACCTATATAATTATTTGTATAAAGTAATTATAATCATGTTAAAAATGGGACACAAATGAGTTCATAAAAATATACTTCGATAATAATCACACAACCATTCTGTCAATAAAAAGTATTATTAGTAAAAAATGCACCTGATTTATCAGAGTCATCTTAATTCGTTTACCTAGTGTGTTCAGTCTCTAGTTATACTATTATAGTTGTTCTAAAAGCGACAAGACTTTTAAGGAAGAACATCTTTCGTATTTTTTTACAGAGGTTTCTTAAGTGCGGAATCGGATCAGAATGTAAACAAGCAAAAGCATGTGGTCTAAATAAAACTATTTCCTTCCTTATGTGATTCAGTCACGATGTCTGGAATGTCAATGAAACATTGCTTGAATTAGATATTAGGTGGTGTAGAGTTCATTCAATCATAAACAACCTTCGCAATATTGCATTTATTGGGATAAATACATTTTATACGACTTTTAAAAAGGCAGGTTATCAATTCGATATGTATGTAATTATATTATAATACAAAAGAATAATTTATTGACATTCAACAATTAAAAATTATTTATAAAAATACATATTAATATTTATAATTTTATATGTATCTTTAATAAATTTCAAAATATATGTATAATATATGAAAATACATAATTACAAAAAAAACCACGACAACTAAAACAAATCGATAACCATAACAAAACGATTTCAACTGCTGTTATAAATATTTAGCGACACGGATTAATTAAGTGCTGTAAAACGGTTTTGGAGGAGGCGTCGCCGTCAGTCGTTCCGGGCACTTGGGTCGGCACGCGTCGGTCGCGTGCGCTTGCGACAGGACGCACGTCTGCCCTGCCCTTTATCCCGCCACGCGACCGCGGTCGCACTCAAAGGAAAACGCCACCACGTGCAACTTCTCGGCGGGTAATCTCTTCCGAGCATATGCACGCAAATAAATTAACTAAATAAACAATAAAAAATGCGGTTTACTTATTAACTCGTTTTCGGATTTGGATTTAAGACTCATGAGAAAAAATAACATAGTTTTCGACCACATTTATAAATTGTTTTGATGTGAATTTATTTTTTGAGGACTGACGCTGTTTTTAAATTAAATTATTTTTCACTAAAACCCAGCAAGAAACACCTAAAGATAAAAAAAAAGAAAAAGTGACTGATTAACTGACTGATCTATCAACGAACAGCTCAAACCTATACAACGCTCAAACCGTTGGATTGAGTTGAAATTTGGAACACAGATAGGTTAAACACGTAAAGCTCAGCTAAGAAAGGATTTTTTAAATACAATTAAAGCAGTTTCGATGCCAGTTGCTCAAGATGCTTTGTTTGCAAAAAGCGCCTTAGATCAGTTCAGAGCCGTAGAAATACACACTTTAATGTACTAAAAAGAAAGTCACACAAATATATAAAATCTAGAGCACTTCAAATGTAAAAGTAGATAATCTCACGCAACATAATCAAACATTTCCAAGGGGGCGTGTCGCGTCGCACGCACACGCGACTAGTCGCACGCCGCGTCGCGTTGTCGCGCGACCCTAGGGACCCGCGACAAATCAATTACAGGCTACAGAGGGCTGCACTTCCGACTCAGAATTAGCACCAAATTATAGCTGTCGCCAAATTACTTGTTTGTAACAAGGGTACTCGGTAATTTATAGAGTTGACCGGACTAATTCGCGAGTAAAATAAAAATTACACACTTCATAAATTTGCAAATATTTATCTAAGGTTGTTTGAGGGGGTTTTTTTCTCACGGTACGGTTTTTTGACATACAAACAGACGGCCCTCCTGATGGCTACCTAAAGACGTCGAACACTAGTGGTGAAGCCGACAGTATCGGGGCATTGCCGAGAAATAGGGGATCTAAAAAAAAAGTATTGTCCATAATTTAGCTTATAAAAAAATTTTGGACACGTATTTTTTATATGTAATTTTAATAAAAAACATGTGATTTACAACGCACTAAAGTTACATAGAAGGGGTAGTGACGTCACTTGTGGATGCACGAGTCGACACAAAATGCATCCACAACTAAAGTCTGACGCGTTCTCACCGAAAAACTTATAAGCGCTATATCTCAGTCATGTATTGTTTTAAACTCAAACAATAAAAAATAGGTACCAATCGAATATTTTTTTTATTTTTAAAATTACGGACTTATTATATTTTAATTGTTTGATCTTGTCAGTAAACGTCTTTCTACCTGGCTCCAGTGAATATCATGACTTTACTTTATTAACTTTAAATATTTTATCTTACGATAATAAGAAATAGTATTAAGATTTTTATAATTACTATACTATCGCATTGGGTCCTAAACTGTAATGATTGTATAATAAATAAATCATGTCTGAACGTAGTGAGGACAGGATTTTGTCCAGTGGGTGGTAACAAGACACGGCCGAAGCTATTTTTACCCAAAAACACCAGATTATTGAGTAAATTTCTCCTTCTACGAATGACGGTCTGTAGTCCCTGCTACGGGAGCTACGCGCTACGGGCTACGTTTGCTACGGCTGGATGCGTAACTACGAGTATTTTAAATAAATAAACCATTGACCATTGAAAAATACCACTTAAAATCTAGGATCTGAGTAGTAATATTCTTCTGATCTGTGGTAGTAATAGAGCTCAGCCTCAACAAGTAGTAACAAACATCTTTTATTTTGGCAATAACAGCATCAACTTTTGTTCGACCTAGCCTTAATAGTTATTTTATAATTCAGAATATCGGTCGACCTTGTGCAGAGTTATGAAATAGCAAACTTCAACTATCAAGGTAATTTATTAATGAACTGATCGAATTTATTAATGGCACTAATCGTTCAGTTTACACTGCCAATTGTACATTTAAGTTGGCCAGTGACCATACAACCTGTTTAATTAATTATTGTGATTGCGATTTGCATCTTAAACTTATTTTTAAATAACAAAAATAATAGTAACCGGAGTTTATACTCGTAAAGAACAGGTAGGTAACCCCTGTTATAGTTTAAGAGGCAAATCGCAATCACAATAATTAATTAAAAGCGATTTTTTTATTAAAATTTTTATTTTGGAACACTTCATAATACGGTGATATACATTTTAGGACTATACAAACTTTCTTTTTCATAAATATGGTAGATGTATTATAGTTATTTCCATAATGGATGTATTTGCATTACCGATGTACGTATTTTTTTTATTTGTTGCACAGTTACGTTTCTATCGCACATTTTAATCAATGCAATGGTTGTATAACATCAATGTATAGTTTATGTGTCCATTGTGTGTTATTGATATAATAACCATTTTTTTATCAATGAGGTAATTTTAGTGACGCAAACCGAACTCGTATATATTTGTACCCTAAGGTTACGTAGGTACCTACCTATGAGACTATTTATTTTAATATTTGATCTGTTTATTTACATTCAAGCAGAAAAACGAATCGACCTGCATACTTATCTGATATTTAATGATCTCATAAAGTATAATTCACTCTCTTACTCTTTTTCTTTCAAAATATTATGTACAACTGCACTATGCTACGTATATGTAAATGCATTACATTTTAAATACATTACGTATGTATATGGAAATCACTGTATTATCAAAATTATTATCCCCAATTCCTTGCATATCCTAATCACACGATGCAATGACAATTGAAGTGCGAACATGAAATTGATTGAAAGGCGGTCACGTACAGGTAAACCAAACGGTCTGCGGACATCCATCAGCGAGATAGATTAGGTGTTAACGGGCGCATCTGGATTGGAAATGTTGCAAGGTCGCACCTGGTTAGGACAGGTTCGAAGGTCATTCCCCCGTATGGGTGGATGCCCTGACGGAGCAAACCATCGCCCATCTGAGACGTCCTCAGAGGGTGATGGCCGTCGGGGTAATACGGGGTTACCGCACGGTCTCCTACGAGGCGGCGTGCCTCTTGGCAGGATCTCCCCCCTGGGACCTGGAGGCGGAGCTGTATGCGGCGCGCTACGAGTGGCGCGCTGCGCTCCGCCTCCGCGGGCTCACCGCGTCTCCCAGGGAGGTAGAGAGGTGGAAGGAGGAAGCCAAGGAGGCACTGCTCGAGAGGTGGAGTACGCGTCTGGCCCACCCTCGAGCAGGCAGCTGGACAGTGGTGGCAGTCCGTCCACTACTCCAGCAGTGGACGGACAGAGAGCACGGGTCCTTGACCTTCCGGCTCGTGCAGGTGCTTTCCGGGCACGGATGCTTCGGAAAGTACTTGCACCACGTAGCCGGCAGGGAACCGACCCCTGCTTGCCACCACTGTGGTAGCGACGTGGATACGGCGCAGCACACACTGGAGGAGTGCCCAGCATGGGTCAGTGAGCGCCGTACCCTCGTCGCTGTTATGGGGGGCGAACTCTCGCTGGCAACCATGGTAAGAGCCATGGTTGCAAGCGAGGAGTCGTGGCAGGCCGCGGTTTCGTTCTGCGAGAGTGTCATCTCGCAGAAGGAGATCGCGGAACGCGAACGGGAGGTCACCACCGACCTCCCGATGCGTGCCCGGAGAAGGGGGCGTCGGAGGCGCATCTTCCACGCCCTTCTCCAGCCCCCATAACCTGGGTCTAGGCGGCGAGTACGGGGGTACTCGTCGTCGCAAGCACAGACCCACGAGGTGGCGCGCGCGGTGTTTCCGCGCGCCCCTTGAGAGGGTGGGGTGAAACTCCTCTTCACCCCACCGCGGAGGGGTCCTCCTGTCAGTGAGGACCAAACGCCGCCGGGGCCGCGGATGAATGCTTCGGCGTACCCGTTGCCCCGGCATTATGGCGTCCCGCAGGAACACCCCCAGGTTTTTTAGTGGGTATCCCCGCCGCTACCATCTTTGGCGGGGGAGTCCCACATACCGCCTCGCGCCCCCCGGCGTGGGGTGATGATGCGTAACGCATTTTTCCTGGGTCAAAAAAAAAAAAAAAAAAAAAAAAAGGTTCGAAGGTCATTGCGTCAAAATGACGATAGGGTAGTTGTGGATGGTGAATCCACTACACGTATTATTTTTTAATGAGTAGGTAGTTTTAGTATTTTTAATTAACATTATAATACTAATCGGCATATTTTGTGATGTTACAATAAAGAGTTATCATTAATTCATTCACTAATTATAAGGGTACGCTGCCTTCTGACCGTGATTTGGAGCACTTGGATTTTCAGTACATTAGCGTGTGGCCGATCTGTGGTCAATAGTCGTTTTACTGCTGTAGTATTGTTTGCTTGTTTCTACCCAAGCTTAGTCACAAAATAAAATCAATGCGAGTGAATGGATGTGTGTTTATTACCTCGTCAAGCACAAACGGCTGATCAGATTGAGCTGAAAATTTCTTATGTTGCCAATACTTTGAAGTTGCAGGTAGGTCAACGAAGTATATTTGTTCGTAGAGGTAGGTAATTTTCAATTTTAAACGTTTTCTCCCACTAATTCTATAGCCCAGTTCAGGTAACTGATCTACTGGGATTATTTCTCCCACTAGTTCTAAAAACTGATGGGAACAGCTTGTATTGAATAACATATCAAGCAATACAGACGCGACAGGCCAAAACTTTGAAATAAAACCAAAATCAATACGCCGTCAGCTCATACGCCCGCGCTTCACTTCGTGCAAATACTCGTGAAAACCGTCAAACTTTCATAAAAAAGAGCTTTTCACATTGTTTTCCTTAAAATCTTAGCATTAGTATAGCAAGTTAAATAATTACGAAATAACAAGCCGAAAATGTGAAAGTTATTTCGAACTCCTATCAGAACCTTAGTACTGTAGGAGTAGGTACTACACTGAGTCCCCTCCATTAGTCGTGGTCGTCATGACTAAGGATCATGACCTCCTCCGTCCATAACTGTCGTCCACACGATATTATGCCATCTTGTCCTATCTCCGGCCACCCTGAGAACAGCGTAGACGGTAGAATCGAGAGTGGCGCGGATCTGGTCAGACCAACGCATCGGGCATCGGCCACTGGGTCTTTTTCCTTCTACTTTCCCAGTGACTAGTTTAAGGGTAAACCCCTTAGACTAAGGATCTTAGTGTATCAAAATAATCACGAAATATTAAGGAGAAAATGTGAAAGTATTTTTAAACTCTATTAGAACCTAAATACTTCAAGATACATGCATTGAGAAACGTAGTATTAGTGTTTGCTCCTATTGTAGCAAAATAATCAAGAAATAAGTTGAAAATGCGAATGTACGAGTATTTCTCGCACCGTGTCACACGTTTTGCGATATGGTGTAGATGTGTGGCACGTCTGGCGAACATCGAGCGGCGGCTGTGGCCATTCAGCGGTTGGGACCACTTCGCCAACGGCGTGTGTTTTATGGGTGCTGTCAGCAACACGCCACCCGCAACCGCGGTGCTGGAGGGGGGTCGCCAAAACTGTGACACACCCATTATTACCTCCACACTTAATTTGGAGAAAGACGTAAGGTTCAGCCTTTCAACTGCAGATTGCAGGGCTTAATGATTTTCCCGTCTTCTATGTATGAAGTCTGCTACCATAAGTATGGTCTCATTATCTGATATTGAAAATCTTATGTCACAGTGAATCGAACTCCTCCACAATAAATTTTTAGTAGGAAAAAAAGAGAGGTTGTTAATCGCTTGTTAGTTTATATATGTGGGATAAACGCTAGTTCTCTTTATAATTATCGAAAAATTCTCATTTTCATACAAAATACTTAGATCGTAGCCTTACTGGCTACTTACATAGCCATAATATTATATCATCGATGTATTTATTCTAGCAGTTATTTTTTCAAATTTTGTTATTATTTTAACTATTTTAATTGCTTATTAGAAACGACTTATGCTCATTATAACAAACTTATGAAGACTCAGAACGTTATTACAAATTCAGCATTCATTTATTTCACAATGTCCATAATTTATTTTTTACAAAGTACCTACCTACTCGAAATATAATTTTACTCGTGAAGTTCCAAGATGATTTCATCGAGTCTGAGATCAATTTTCCAATTTTCACTTATTCCGAGAATAATAAACGGTCTACCCTCTGCGTCGAATCCTCGCTGGCCCCGCCTCTTTCACCCCTGTTCACTAAAGCACCACCTCCCTTTTGAATATTCAAGCACACACAAACAAACGGCACAACTTCAGACAAACAAATTTAAGCTCTATAACGGTGCAATATGAGTTATTTTACAAATAGCTTGTTTTGTGGGGGTGAGGTGCAATGTTATAGTGTGCTGTGGGACAAATGCCACCCCTCAGTGGTATAAAATTATTTAACGCGCGTCGGATGGCTCAGTCTATTTAGTTGAGGCAGATCTGTTGGTGACAGTGCAATTTCTAAGTCAATCGAGAGTGCTAAATAATGTCAGGTGCACGAGCTCAGCTTGCCGACTCGTCTACGTCGCCTAGTCTGAGGTAAGATATTATTACAGTGTTTTTTTTTAGTTTTTGTATTTTTTGGGATTCTGGCCCAGCAGTGGCCACTGTTACCGTCTTATTACAAAACGCGGACTAACGATTGTACCAGGATTAAACCAGGTACTAAGCGAACAAATGACATTCGTTAATCCCAGAACTATCTAGAAAGTACGCGTTTTGTAATATTTTAATACTTTGTATATTACTATTAAACGACTGAGTAAAAACTCAGTCCGAGAAAAAATCTATCAAATATTTTTTAATTGGAATTTAATTGTTTAATTCTTACGTTAAGTTCTTTTTAACAATTTTTTCGGCTTTTGCTAGAAGTATTGTGTAAATTATATACAGGGTTATTGATACTTTAGTACTTACTGTGGTGACATAATATACATATAAGTCTATTGAGTAGCTCATTCAAGTAAGCGCCATTGATTTTCTGCGGAAAATTTAATATTTTCGATTAATGATTTGATTTATTAAAAAAATCAAGATATTAAATAAAAAAAAATATTTTTATAATCTTGATACTTAGACATGATATCCGAGTGTTATTTTAAATTATCAAATTAAAATCCACAATGTGGATTTTGTGCACCAATGTACTGAATTACCAAAAACCGTGTAGTAGGTACCTACCCTACTTATTTAAAAAAATATGCAAGTTTACACACTAGACTGGCCAGCAACATACCCAATTGCGAATGCACGATGCCTCATATACCTAATACAAATAGGTAGGGGAGCGAGGGGCTTATTGTAACAGTTTTCATGAAAACTAATATAGGCTCGAGATCTATTGATTAAATTGCTACTAAAAAATATGAATGGATGCTGTAACTCTTCCTCTACCAAATCAAGTAAAAATAATACCATATTTGTGGGTAATTATTTTACAATAAATTATTTTCTAGAAGAAGTCCTGTGTTACAACTTACCTCGTGTTTGGGGCAAGTTGTAACGACAAAAACAAACGACGCTAATTCCTCTTTTTATTTATTCTTTGCTTATTTTAAACAAAATTAACATCTTTCTTAAGTAGGTATTATATAATTCTTATCAAAAATTAACTCAAATACACTTTTTGTAACTCAAATACGTGTTGGATAAAATGATCCATAAAACAAAAATTCTTTTTGGTCATCCACCCAAAGGCATTACCAGCTCCAATGCAATCGAGGTCCATCACGAATAAACATATCAGAATATTAAAACCTAGGAAAAACGAACATCTGTGGGATAAAATTACCCGTAGCGTTAGAGGCACAAGCAAGTGCAACAAGAGTTCCCCTCTCAGCCGATGTGAGGCCCCAATTTGCTTTTGGCCACGAGCAGCTACTATTTTCTTAACTCTTAAACTTTCATTATTCTCACTCTTTTTCTTTATGTATCTAACATAAAGAAAAGAAGACGTGAGTAAAGAGAGACGTGACATAATCCGAAAGTCTGACTAGCTTTCCGAATACCGCATTTTTTTTCTAATACTTCAGCTAGCAGCCGCTAACACTTCTTGGCTTTGTGTTGCCCACTCTGACTTTCTTTTAAACTCCCTCATACTAGAAGAAAGGAAAAAAAGTAGTTATCTACTTCTTAATTTGTGTTACAACAAACCCCGGGATTTTGTTACAACTAACCCCATGGTATGATTTTTGACATTTATCAGGATAACTACTTAAACAATTTAGCAATCTTAAAAACGGTTACATATTATCAGAGGTAGATAAATTTGAATGTAAATAAGTTATAGAACGTTTGAAATAAGTCGATAATATTAACGCAAAGCATAACTTTACGACAGTTCAATTTTATATGACCCGGCAAAAATGTAGCTCATACACACTTCCGCTTACTGCGCCGGCCGACGGGACACTTGCTATGGCAACATGATGCGGCGTGGTTTATAGGTTAAATCGAGTCAAAAAAATACATAAACAAAGTTCAAGATCCTAGTGAAAAGAGCCTGTTACTACTTACCTCTGTTACAACAAGCCCCTCCCTACATAGGAAAATTTTGGGCTCCACAATATTTTTTTTGGAAAAGTGTTTTATCTAGACAAAAAATAAAAAATCCTCAATTCAAATAAAATTCAAATAAATAATTCCCGTAATTCAAATAAAATTTAAAAAATGGCTGAAATGAAAACATAAAGTCCACGCCTTACCATGGGAACATCAGCAAAAACTGTAAAACAAGGGCGTCGATGAGTTCTAGTTTACGGGCCGCGCTGTTCTTGTGGAGTACACTGTATGAACAGAGCGTGAGGGTAAATATAATATATATCTAAAAGATACTCTTCTTACTTGGCTTCAGATCCCTTAATCCGGCGCCAATGACGTCAAAAAAGTTACAAGCTATGACGCTGGGTTATATTGATTCATTCAGCTTTAAGCTCGGATTTTCCACTCCATGATCAGCATAAAACAGTTTTAACAGTCAGGAAAAGTAGAAGGATGATCATTAACAGGTCCACAGACATACCTATATATTATGTTGTTTAGGAATCGTCTCGGGGCAATAAGACCTAGCGTCTTAGACTTATAGTCGCCGGGTTAAAGTGATGTTTTATTATATTCGCTAAATTTTTCTGTAGCGAGGGCCGTCGCCTAGAATACTCAGGGCTGAAGTTCACATACGGAGAAGGTTCTGACGATGAAGGGCCAGCGCTTGCGTCCGAGCTGCCATCCTGCGTGTATGCAGCGACTCGAGGTCGTCTACAGCTGCCTCTAGCTGCTTATGTACACCAGCATGCACGCTCTTTGCATACAGGTTAGTAGGAATTTTGTTTACGCTGAGAAAAAAACGCGTTACGTGTAGGACGACTCATTGAGTCTTAGGAACGGGAGGGTTATGTGGGACTCCTCGTGCAAGAAGAATATAAGTTGTGCCTTTTAAACGGACTTCATAAAAGGCGGTTACCAATTTGATTTGTTTGTATGTAGAGATATGTTTGTCCTCGCATTTCTCCAAAACTGAACGGATTTCGATCATATATTTATTCATTGCCAACTTATCTTTTCATAGACTATGGTTATTAGGATATTATGCAGGACAAAACGTAACATTATTGTAGAAGGATCTTTAATTCCATGTGTGGTTAAATAGATATAGGAGTTCTGGACAGTCGATACAATAATAATGGTATATTTTAACTTAGCCCGAGCATTTATGTGCTTAATTAATATCCGCGAGATCTCAGATAGAATCCAAGAAGTGGCATCCATTGCCATTAGATTAGAAGATAAAGGGTTGTACCTTTTGTCCCTGTGAAGACTAACCAAAAATCGATTTTAAAGAGCAAAATAAATAAAAATATGGTGGCGTTAAGGAACTAGTAAGATGACAACTTCCGCTTTCCGCGATTGTAAAAGCATGTGGCTTATACTAATAACAATTATAGTTCATATTGCAAGTCGTCACTGAGATCAAAATCTAAGCCTTCTGAGACCTCAGCCACCGGTGTCAGTCGCGCGCTACCGACCTTTGTCTGCAAGCATCTGCAAGTGACAGCCTCCGGTGTTCGGAAGCCGCCACATTTCATAACCCTCTCGCAACTGCGTAGTCTTACGATGACTCGACGTTAGCGAGTTACGTTACATAATGTTACATTGCCATCGGCATAACAAATCGACCTACACCATCCACCTTCCGTCGACCTTTCCGTTATAGAACAAAGTCACATCTGAAATATTCCTACTTTACAGGGGAGCAAATTTAAAAATATTGGACACGTATTTTTTTTTAGGTACGTACTTAAGTTAGATGGAAGGGGTGGTGATGTCAGTTGTGGATGCTCGAGTCGATACAAAATGCATCCACAAGTGACGTCACGCGTCCTCACCGAAAAACTTATAAGCACTACATACTTACATCTCAGTCATTTTTTTATAGTCAAACAAAAAATACGTATTAAATATTTTTTATTATTAAAATTACGGACTTATTATACTTTATTCTTTGACCTTTAGAACCATAAATTTAGCCCAAGCTTTATTGACCATTGAGGAGTCTAGGTGTAAGACGTATTATGTGATTATGAGTATTCCAGGGTCAATGAAGTAAGGGTAAAATCTGTGCCAAGTCAGACTTCAAATCGCTATCCTGTAAAATCGATTTTTCTGATGTAACTTTGTTCTACGGATAGATCGAAATGTTAAGTTTGGTTTGCTCCTAACAGATGTCCTTTTGGAGACGACAGCGGAGCCCGAGTACCAGTGCGGGGGCTCCCCGTACAGAGTGCAGCGCGCCGCCGCAAACGTGCGCGAGCGCAGACGGATGCTGAGGTCCGGACCCAATGGGTATCACTTTTGCTACAACATCGCTACTTTTTACCCCATCGTGCATATTATGTAGGCGCGCATTTTCAAGTTCTCATTCAAAAATGCTTTTGATGTTTTGTATTGCTTGAGCATTTGACACTACGTGTGAGTCGCGAGTGAAGCAGGGCCTTAAGACAGTCTTGACAACTTTTTAGGTTTAATTTCTTTATTAAGTCCTAGTCTTACATAGGTAGCACACGTCACACGACGCCACATGTCAAGACTAATAAACTCTTATCTCACGTCAAGAGTAGTCTGACGTTTACCATTCGTCTTGACAAGTACTTTGAAGCTAGATGGTAACAATAATAATAAAAGCTTGTTTGAAAAAGTTTTTTTTTTAATATTATCCCTGTCTAGAAAAACAATGTTCCTTACTGTAACTTTTGCTAGAACTGGTACTAGTCTTTAATATTTTAATGCAGTAATTTTTTAAGTCTCAACTGTTGAGCTGCAGTTTCGTTTTTCACACTTCACCTGTAGGTTGACGCTTACACTCAGTTTCACACCACTCGCTCATGAGAAAGTTGTGAAGGTTCAGAAAAGTTGCATCTTTGCGTGTTCCCCTTTAGTTAAATTATAATATTACCATTCATAATTGCTTATACTTATTATTAATATTTACTTGCTTATATATTAATTAAATGAAATTATCTACCTAAATTATTTTATTATGATATTATATAAGTGATTTTTTTTCTGTGTGCCTACATATCTACCTGTCCTACCTAAGTTAGGGCCGACCAGCATTTTTGAGGCCTTAGGCCTAAGCCAAATAAAAAATTAAAAAACCATATAAAGCGTTTCGTCTTAACAGATAATGCTAATTAAATAATGATCGAAAAATATTACACAACATGACGCTATTTGTGTAAAATTAATGCGAAAAGTTTTTTTTTCGAGCTATGAGCCTGTCAATTACAATGGAGCTGTGCCAATATTGTTCCATAGAAATAAAGAATGAGTTTTATAAAATTGCTGCGCCGAAGCGGAGGCAAGTTTTATGTAATTTTATTGGTGTAAAATTGCACAGCTCACTTCCGTGGTCAGCTAGCCTATTGAGTTAGCCCACAACCTGATTGGATGTGACATCCCATTTTTTTTATGAAAGAAAAATAAGGGTTCATAAGCATTGATTAATTATACGATGTCCCACACAACACTGTACTTTTAGCGCTCGTCATCTTCTGGCATACTCGTACAATAGTTAAAATCCTAGTTATTCCCTGGTCATTATTCTCATATTACGGCCGAACAATGGGTTAGTTAAATTGAATATTGGGAAGATTAATTGTGAAAAAATCTAAAATGTGTGCATTATATTGTGACTTTAGCAGTATAAACTCGGCGTTCGACGAACTGAGAGTGCACGTGCCGACATTTCCATACGAGAAGAGACTGAGCAAGATCGACACTCTGCGCCTGGCTATTGCGTACATCGCCTTGCTCCGAGAAGTGAGTATTTTGACGCCATTGAAAAGCATGTGCTACTAGCTGCGCCCAGCGGTTTTAACCGCTGTACTGTAGCTTGAATGTTCTAGGGTTTTTTTTGACCCCAGGAAAAATGTGTTACGCATCATCACCCCACACCGGGGGGCGCGGCACCCCCACGTTTTTAGTGGGACTCCCCCGCCGAAGATGGGCGCGGGGGGGATACCCACTAGAAACCTGGGGGTCCGGGTGTGTTCCTGCGAGACGTCATAATGCCGGGGCAGCGGGTACGCCGAAGCACTCATCCGCGGCATGTTCCAGGGTCTAAGCTATCTCTACACCAAATTTCAGATCAATCGGTCTACCCGCTAAGTAACGAACATACATCTAGTTAGGTTACGTAATCTATAAGTCCCTAAAATAATACCTTCATAGGTTTAAAGATCTTTATTATCAACAAAGGCAAATATTGCCACTTACGTGATAACATAATATACATAACATTGATTATCTTTGTTCGTCGTCACAAACATCGAAGTAAGTAAAGCTTAAATATTAAAATTACAATATAGGTTGGTAGTTACTTGTTACATTAATTATTATGATGGTAGAATAAGTAGGTACATGCACAACAGATAATATTGCGATTGACTCTTTCCCCGTGTTCATAGACATAGAGTTCATAGACTTTTCTATCGGATCCATCTGCAGTTCTTAGCGAGCTAACCTTTAGTAGTAGGTAGTAAGTATTAGGTACTAGCTGCGCCCAGCGGTTTTGCCCGCTGTACCTATGTATGTATGTGTGCCTATGTGTTATTCCAGAGTCTAAGCTATCTCCATACCAAATTTCAGCTCAATCGGTCCACCCGTTTAGGCATGAAGAAGTAACAAACATGCACACTCACAAACTTTCGCATTTATTATATTAATTTTTTATGATTATTATTTTTTTATTAAAATAAAAGGATTTTATGACCTGATTCTTATCTCCTAAAATCCTCGCCAGGTCTTGGACGCAGACTACGACCCTCTGACGTACGTTGAGAAGTGTCTTCGCGGTGAAATTAAAGCTGATCGAGCTCATTGGAACACTAGTGGTAATTTACCTTTTATTTTCCATGACATTTTTTATTTATAATACCTCTATTTTTACATATTATCACTTCATACTACATAGCACCCCCCGGCTGTCCGTGATGTTTAAATCTTTAAAACTACATACGCTACGGATTTAGATGGGTTTTTTTTTAATTTAGAGGAATTCAAGGGGAAGGTTTATAAGTATAATACATGCATAATATAGTAGTAAAAAACTCATAAATTTTCTGTTCGGCGCAACGAAGTGCGCTCGGGTCCACTAGTTGATTATAATATTAATATTATTGTTTACAGACTTAACCGCCCGCCTCTCTTGGATCAACTGGGAGAACCTCGGCGTGAACCCACAGCGACGCAGCGTGCTAACATCCCTCGCACTGAGCTCAGACAACCTCCAATACTCCCACAACTAACACTCAAGCTTCACCAGACAGTCTCTTTACGGCCAGTTAATAAAGGGTAAAGAAAATCGAGTGGATTCCACAAGCAAGCAGATTTACTAGTAGCTACGTATTAATCGCCTCTAGAAGGAATAGCCTCACGTTTTATAGCGCCTTCACACTAGGTCGCAATATGTTAAAGTCATCTTTAGGACACTCGGATCGTATCGTTATACAATATATATAATATACGTACTGTGAGTACCAGCACCAGCTAACAAAAGCAGGCGCGGTATATGGTATACTCCCTTTTGTCCGCACATCGATAACCAGGGTGGCAATTCCTTTTTTTTTCATAATAGGTAAGTCTTTGACGACGATCTCGCCTGATGTTAAGCGACGATACGGCCGTAGATGGCAGCACACTATACCTAAAAGGCTGGATAAATCCCTCCCTGGCTTCACAGAACATCATGCCGGACCTACTAACACCTACCAACCAAGTGTGGTTGGAAAGCTGTTGTTCTCACATCAAATTACTTTAAACTATTGACGTGTTGATCATCAATCCACCTTCTCAGCAGCAACCGGGAGATCATTCCCAAATGCCACCTGGGGGCAATCACGGGGGCGTATGGAAATATACCCACTCGCTCAACGTAGCAGAACCCCATATTGTAAATGTAATAAGAAAGTATCTGCTAATGGTGCAACCAGGCGCGGATCCAGGGGGGGGGGGGGGTCAAGGGGGTCGTTACCCCCCCCAAAATCCTAGTCGGAAAAAAAATCCGATCATATGAACTGGTTTTACGCTACTTTCACAGTCAGAATTAGGAAATTTTCTTTTAGCTGCAAGCTTTACGTACAAGTTCATAAAACTGTTTTGCTGTTTTAATTTTTTTTACCAAGTTACTTTTGGTCTTTCATATTTGGGATAAGTTGGATCTCATTAACTGCTGCAAGCTGTTCGCGCTTTATGTCGTCTTTGCAGCTAAGTCTTTGCGCTCGCAGCGAGCTGCTCCCGCTCTATAAATATTAATATTTAATTTTCATACTGCTCAGAGCGAGCAAAACTCGGATCATTCATCCTGAAAGATTCAAAATTTTCTTGAACTGCTCGCGCATCATTCGTGCTGAAAATTTCCAATTTTTACGGCGATCGCAACGAGCTGCTCGCGCTTTTATAAAAAAGAATATTTAGTTTCCTTGCCACTCGGAGCAAGCTAAACGCACATCATTCGTACTAAAAAGTCCAAAATTTTCTCAGCGCTCGCAGCTAGCTGCGAACGCTTTTATAAATAAGACTATTTTGTTTCTTGGCCTCTCGAAACAAGCTAAACGCACGTCATACGTGCTGAAAAATTCAAAATTTTCTCGGCGCTCGCAGCGAGCTGCTCGCGCTTTTATAAATAAGAATATTTAGTTTTCTTGCCACTCGGAGCAAGCTAAACGCACGTCATACGTGCTGAAAAATTCCAAATTTTCTCGGCGCTCGCAGCGAGCTGCCCGCGCTCTATAAATAAGATTATTTAGTTTCTTTACCACTTGGAGCAAGCTAAACGCACGTCATTCGTGCTGAAAAATTCCAAATTTTCTCGGCACTCGCAGCGAGCTGCTCGCGCTTTTATAAATAAGAATATTTAGTTTCCATGCCACTCGGATCAAGCAAAACGCGCATCATTCGTACGGAAAAATGTAAGATTTCAAGACTACGCTGACACGAGTCTCCGAAAAAATTCTTAGTTTGAAGAAATTCTAGCCGATGACCCCCCCCCCCAAAATTATGGTCTGGATCCGCGCCTGGATGCAACCCTTGCGATCTAAAGTGAATGGGCCCATGAGCTGGCTCGGGGTCGAGCATTAAGTACTCGTAATTTACCTCGACGTAGAAACTTTAGTACTTAGATCTATTATATCATACTAACAATGTGGCAAATGCCTTTATTGAGAAAAACAAACTAACAATACTACGGCTACTACAGCAGTAAAGAACACTTTTATTAACCACAGATCGGCCACAAGCCGATCTACAGAAAATCTAAGTGCTCCAAACAACTGTCAGATGGCAGAGCGCCCAGAATGCTGGCAACATTGCCACGTTGAATGGCAATACTTATACGTTATTATATCATGAATTGGGTACATAGAACATAATATCAACTACATACGAACGGTTTTTCCGTTGAATACAAGGGACTCTACAAAAATAGAGATGATAGTGAATAGACTTAGAAGGGCGGTGGTGTGACCCTTTTAAGGGGATGTTGACAAAAACATTTTTTGGTTCATTAAGTTGCTTATTAAAAAATATAAGACACGTATTTTTTCTTTACTAATTCGATAAAAAAAAACGTGTGAGATACAATGCACTCAATTTAATGGTCGTGACGTCACTGGCAACTCTACATTTTGTACCGGTTAGTGTTCACGTGTCCCTACCCAAAAACTATTGTTATATCTATTGCATCCCTAATTTTTTCACAAACTAAATAATACTCAGATATTTTTTTTTATTACACAATAATTGTATTTAGTTTTCTTTTAACTTGTCAACATCCCTATCCAACCGTTTCCATTAGTAAGCTTATATTTTACACTTATGACTTATGATATTTTTTTAATTCGAGGAATAGATCCTTGTGACATTTTGTGTAGGTACTTTTCGTCTCAATTTTATCGTTGTATATAATTTTTATAGAGATTAGGCCATACCTACTAACCAAAGTTTTTAAATGTTGTGATATATTTTTAAGACTCTTATTTAATACCAGCTCATATTCGCATCTTTGCTTGCATTGAATATCTATAAAATGTCTATATCTGTGCCAAATTACAACTCAATTCGTTCAGCGAATTGAGATGTGCGTTGAGAGATCTTTTATATATTTATTGAAATAATTTAAATAATATTATTATAGTTTAGGTTACCTACACTAAACCTTTCTAGTTAGTGCTTTTTTCAATCTCTGGCTCTTACAAAAGGCTGGTGTTTCACTTAAAAACCTTATAACAGCATGCGCCTCTCTCGCTCGCACGATAATGAACTTTGAAATATAAATCTGTGCAATTATTTTTTGAACATATTTCTTGGTCAAGCTACATTCTAAGATTTATTTTCTAAACGAGCTGTTTTAGTCGCTGTAAAGTAGCATTTGTGATTAATGGTTTAAACTTTCTCATAACAAGGATTCGTCATATTGTGCGAGTGAGAGAGTAAAGCGCCGACATAATTAGGACCTTACCTTAAGCCGTCTGCACACAAAGCCAGGATGAGCGGGAAAGCAGTCGCGATCCAGATGAACATTGTTTGTAATGTTCGAATTTGTTAAACTAACGACACTCACAAAGCGGGTTCGATATGATTATTTTATATGTGTCGCGACCGCTTTCTCGTACATCCCGGCTCTGTGTGTCGACGGCTTTAAATCAATGGAAATTTAAACTTGAATACGAGTGACGCAAACAGTGTACCTCGTTTGGAATTGATTACGATGTACAGTATTTCTAAGAGGGACTGAATTCCAACAATCATATTTATTTATTGTTTCAAGTGTTGATAATAATTGTTTAAAATCGCTAGGATATAATTTATTATACAATTTATCTAATAATATTATAATTAATTGCAACGAAAATAAAACAATATTTAAAATATTATATAAAGAATAGACATAAGGGTAGTATGCTTACTTAAGAAATTACTGTGACGTCTAGATAAATAAGGAGCATCTGCTGCAAAAATACTAAGATTGTGGGGGGGCTTGTTTTGTGGGGTAGATTTCCTTTGCAGGTCGGTACCCTGACAGTGCCAGTTATTCTACCGCCTGAGCAGTGATGTGCAAACATTATTGCGCTCCGGTAGAAGGACACTCTAGCTAGTGAAATTACTGGGCTAAAGAGTCTTGACATCTTACGACTCTTGAGTGCGAAGCGTTGGTGCACCTAGAATTTTACATTATTGTAAATTCCTGGGTGACACTGTACTGATTATGGGCAACGTTAGGTACCTCTTAAGATCAGAAGAGCGTATTGCGCGTCAACGCAACGATTGCAACAACTACCACTAGCAACCTTCAGGCAACTAGTTCCTTCACATACCTATCTTAAGGTACCTACATTGATCAGGCCTTAAATTGATATTCTGCAACAATTAAAGTTCGGCAGCGGTCATGGACACATAGAGCAGCTTTTTGCTGGGAAGTTGCGAAAAAGTTGCCAGTATCAGCTTGCTAAAAAGGCCATACAACTTTTAATTATTAAGAAATAATTAATTTCACTTAATCCGACGACCAAGAAAAAAAATAACGCACATCTAGGTCCAAAGTGAGTCAACTTTTACGAATTTCCCGAACCGAAGTCCTATACACCAATGTAACAGATTTAAAAATATGTTTCTTAAATATATATTTAAGCATAGGTTTATATTCAGAATACCTCTGCAGTGCACAAGGACACAGTAATCAGTCTTTCACATTTACAGGAATAGTGATTTTTTTTATTTGATTCCCTTTAGATCTGGATGTGCGAATATTATAAGATGTTCAATATTTATCTTGAAGTATACTGTAAGATATAAAAGTGCAATAATAATATTTAATATACAATGACATTTGAATTTGACATACAAGAAAAGAATCACACAAAAGCAAAGCAATAAAACGGTATGTTCTCAACGAGTCACAACGAATTATGTCAAACTGTGACTGGTTGAGAAAAATATTCGCAAAGAATAACAGCGGTGAATCGATGCGAATATTTATTCTCATCTTATAAACACATCTTGTACAGGATTTGGTGTGACCCGATGAGAACATACCAATAAAACTTGTTATTCGCTAGAAATTGTCTTTCATAAGTGTTTTATAGTAAATCATTCGGCATAATCACTCGGATAATCCTGTCTTGGTAAAATGTCATTGTAACTTTATATTCTAGTCTAAGATCAATCAATATTTGTGATAGTCTTGCAACTTTATAAATTAGAATTTTGTAGTTTTAAAATTGGATATATTCGTAGAATTGTAAATGAAAATAAAGTTTTTAACCAATAATAATTGATTTATTTCCTTGTTAATACTTAATTAATACATTGGGGTTTTATTTTTTATAGAGACTAGAATTATTATTATACTTACCTATAGCTTGTAATTATTCACAATTCTGAGTGGTCTTAATGTGTGTTTTAGCAACACTCTCTAATTACTAAAGCTAAAGCTACACTACTAGGTGTGCTGTGTTGTGATGCTACTGAATGATACCCGTTTCATACATTTAGTATATGGTTAGGAACACGTTATGACAGTATTTTGTGCCACACACATTGTACAACACTGTAATAAAATGTGAAATATTAAAATTTATGACACCGATAAAATTCAGGCGCGTCACACACACACGATGTACCACAACTCTGTAGTGTGGCTTTAGCTTAAAGATATTATTACATTCTAGCTGCGCCTAGCGGTTTTACCCGCTGTGTTATTCCAAGGTGTAAGCTGTCTCTATACCAAATTTCAGCTCAATCGGTCCACCCGTTTAGGCTTGAAAGAGTAACAAACATACATCCAGACATCCATACATTCTTACAAACTTTCACATTTATAATATTAGTAAAATTAATATATTATACAATATAAGAGACCTGATTTTGATGTATTTGCCGATAGCTTAAATAAAATAATGTTAGTTTGTCTTGAGTTTTTTGAGTGTAATACGTAATAATGACTATGGTGTTCAGGCTTATTCTATATTATTATTGTTTTGTTTGTAGGTAGGTACTATTATAATATTCTATTTTCTTTTTTGCTTTATTTAGCTTCTAAGATCTTTTGTTACTTTGTTCTTTTTTTTCTTTATTCTCTAACTTAATAGTGTAATTGGTGTAAACCGTACTATCTAAGTATAAATAAATAAATAAATAAACTAACATAAAACATATAAAATATTACATACATAATATACATAAGCACACGCTATAATTTGTTCAACTAGTGAGACGAGTTTGTTTTTGCTGTAAGTACCGAGTTAAAGACACAAACTCGCGATCTAGTCTGAAATTGAATCACGAGCGCAGCGAGTGATTCAAATATTAGACTACTGAGCGCAGTGAGTGATTTAACGTTCTTTTATCTGTGACGGTACGAATGGATTCATTTTGCCACGCTTTTGGGAAGCAGATGAAATTTTTTGCGTTATTAGATAATATTTTTGCAATAAGTGCTAAACGCGTATAATAACCGTTGAGTGTGATTTATTGTCGAAGAATGAATAAAAGTTCAACTGTCTGCTATTTTCAAGAATCGCCACAAAATGAATCCTATGTGATTCGATAAACGTCGATAAAATAAGTGTTATCGAGTATTGGAGGGAATAAATCGTATGTACATTCTGAACTTTTATATCCTTTGCTAAATAGGGTATTATTAAATTTTTTTTAAAATAAACCAATAAAAAAATTATAAAATTTTTATTCGATAAGTACGATAAAAACTCATTTAAATTTAAATTTCGCGCGTAGTTTCGTAGAAACGCAGGCCACCATTAAATTTACAATTATTTTCAATTTACATTCATTAGTGTTCTACGACTAATCATATGTGCAGACTTTCAATTACAAGACTATTATAGGGATGTTGACTAATTTTTGGAATTGCTTTTATATGATAGATAGATCCATTTCATACACGAATATCATATTTTTATGCAAAATTATATGATATTTCAATATAAAAATACGTAAATAAAAATGAAAAAAAAAAAATGAAAAAAAAAAAATGAAAATAAAAAAAAAATGAAATGAATGGTTGAATTCTGGCTAAAACGTTCCGAACAGTCATCTGACAGCGCGTGACGTCACACCACTGGCCTGTACTTACGCTTCCTAAGCAATGTTCCTGATTTCGACACATTTAAATTATTCATAACTTAAAAACCACTGAACCGATTTTGATATAACTTATACTGTGCCCTTAGTTGGTTCAATATTTAAGCCAAAAATAAAGTCAATAACTAAAATGTCTCTCTGAAAATATAAGATACATTTTGGTTATTGACTTTTTTTGCTTAAGTTTAGATAAACTTAGAGCACAGTATAAGTTGCATCAAAATCGGTTCAGTAGTTTTTAAGTTATGAATAATTAAAATGTGTCGAAATCGGGAACATTGCTTAGGAAGCGTTAGTGTACAGGCCAGTGGTGTGACGTCACGCGCCCTGATTGGCGTTCGTATTCGCGTAATAATAAGTAAAAAATATTGAAATTAAAATTGATTTTATTCCATTTTGGCTTGTAAATAGATCCTTAAAATTTAAAAGTTTTTAAATACTGTCTTCTATGTGAAAAACATAACTTTATATGAATTCGTAACATGTGTCAACATCCCTATTGCAAAGTTATTGCTTACATACATAGGCGTACCCAGCTTCTGGCCTAGGGGGGGGGCAGGCAAGGGCGGATTCAGATTTTTTTTACTGAACTTGAACTTTATGCCTGTGTTATGTGCCTATCTATGTATATGTTTAAACGTTGAGCAGGTAGGACCTATTTAAAGGTACCTATGTACGCCATACTTTGATTTCAGCTCGCACAGAGCGATAAGAAAATTAAAATATTCTTCCTTTAAATAGCGCGAGCAGCTTGCTGTGTGCCCCGAGAAAATTTGATATTTTTGGTAGCGAAAAACTGCAGTAAATTTGCTGCGAGCAGTAGAAAAATTAAAATATACTTCCATAAAAAAGCGCGAGCAGCTTGCTGCGAGCGCCAAGAAAATTTTATATTTTTGCCAAGGAAAAAGTGCGGTTAACTTGCTCCGAGCGGTAGAAAAATTATAATATTCTTCCTTAAAATAGCGCGAGCAGCTTGTTGTGAGCGCCGAGAAAATTTTATATTTTTGGCAAGGAAAAAGTGCGGTTAACTCGCTCCGAGCGGTAGAAAAATTACAATAATCTTCCTTAACATTGCGCCAGCAGTTTGCTGTGAACACCGAGAAAATGTTATATTTTTGACAACGAAAAGAGTGCAGTTAACTGCTCCGTTGGAAAATTAAATTCTTATTTAAAACAGCGCGAACAGCTTACTGCGCGCGCCGAGAAAATTTTATATTTTGGATTACGAAAAGAGTGAAGTTATCTTTCGCTGAGTTGCGGGTTAGAAATTTAAATATTGTGACATATAGGAGCGATTAAAGTTGAGGTGACATATAGGAGAAATTAAAGTTTTGGACAACGAAAAAGTGCAGTTAATTTGCTTCGAGCAGTAGGAAAATTAAAATATTCTTCCGTAAAATAGCACAAGCAGCTTGGTGCTATTACCAAGTAAATTTATATTTGACAACGAAAAACGTGCAGTTATCTTTTTCTGGGCGGTTAGAAATTTAAATATTTTCACATAGATATAAGAGCACGTACAGCTTACGAGCGCCGAGTATTTTTTATATTTCTGACTACGAAAGGTGAGCTTAGTTCGTTCCAAGCTGCAAGAAACTTGAATGTTTTTATTGATAAAAACGCAAGCAGTTTGTTGCGAGCCGAGAAAATTTCAAATCTAGATTATGAAGAATGTGCGAACGGCTTATTTCGAGCCCCAAGAAAATGTCTTATTTCGTGGTAAGAACCACGAAAGTTACATGTAAGAGATATACTTCTGCTACCTCTATAGCTACCTACAAACTTGGTGCAAGTGCCAAGAAATTTTATAAATGTGATGACAAAAAGTGTGCATTTAGTAGTGAAAAAAATGAAATATTGTTACTAAAAAATATATAATTCTGACTACGAAACGTGTGATCGCCTTATTGCGAGCGCCAAGAAATTTTTTTTCTTATTCTACAGATATAATATAAGACATTCGATTTCCAGGGGGGGGCAGCTGCCCCCCCCTGCCCCCCCCTGGGTACGCCTATGCTTACATACTATCTGTTGATACTATCTTACAACAGACACTTAATTTTAAAGTAGGACCTACCTATATCTATATATTATTATCTATCCGTGAATAATACTTAGATCTATTCTACTTTTCCTAGGTGAAAGGACTAAAATCTAAGTCTATATCTCGTATCAGTTATCAAACTCCTCCGAAGCGGTTTGACCGATTTTTGTTATTTTTTGTGTATAACTGAGAATCGGTTGAAAGGTATTTTTCATCAACCTTCCGTTGCCCACGGATGGGCAATGGGCACAGAACTTCCGTATTTATCCCAGTTTTTATAATTTATTCCCTTTTATAATATTTGTATGTTAACTGTTTAATTTAGTTGCAAGCAAGTATACATAAAATAAACAATAATTTGAAAATTATTGAAATCTTAACCACCCGAGATCAATTTGATATACATAGGTTATTAACATAATCATGGAATAGTACATCACAGCTTAATCGAGTAAGTAGTAAATATCGGTCAAAATATCTATACAGCCTTGAAAATAACACCTATTCCATCTGGAATTTTTCTCAAGTATCCCTGTACAAATACCAGGGGTAGACTTCCTTTGCAGGAGGTCGTCTAGGTGGGTACCCCAACAGTGCCAGTTATTCAACCGCCTGAGCAGTGATGTGCAAACATTACTGTGCTCCGGTAGGAGGGCACTGTAGCTAGTGTAATTACTGGGCTAAAGAGTCTTAACATCTTATGACTCTTGAGTAAGAAGCGTTGGTGCAGTGCTCCTAGATTTTCACATAATTGTGAAATCCTAGGTAACACTGTACTGATTATGGGTAGCCGTTATCTCTTAACATCAGGAGAGCGTCTTGCTCGTCTTCTAATTCAACACATAAAAAAAAAAATACTTGAAATCTTCTATAAAGAATAGATGGAATAGGTTAGTAATATTTTTAAAGTTATATTGTAGATATGGTAATATAGATACTTTGCCTGAGATTTACTGCAAAAAAATTTTTAGTGACTCATCTCAGATCATTTTTTTATGGAATGGATTAACAATACAATAAACACTTGCCTAATGTCAAGCTATAACGCCTACCCGTTACGGTAACAGTGTTATCTAGCAATTTCACACATTTTTTCCTATATTACCAGCTTTTATTGACTTTCACCTGTCTGTTGTGTCTGTCATCAAATCTTGCAAGTTTAATTTGATGCACTTCCAGGTTTCTGAATGAACTGAAATTTTGCATTCATGTATAAATCGGATGACAATGCAATATTATTATGACATGGAGCTGGAGCTGATCTGATGATGGAGCTGGAAGCAGCGACGCAACCCCATCGAGTTTGGGCTCATTTGATTCGTTTTGAACGAGTACTTTGGTGATGATGAGATGGTAATAATAATAAAAGCTTGTTTTTAATCATTTTTTTTATTTCACTTGTTAGAGACAGGCACACGACACGACAGGATGGTGAGCGGTTACCATAGCCTGTAGACATCTGTAACACCAGTGGTTTTGCCGACGCGGTGTCGGTCATTGACGTCGAGTTTTTGAAAAGTGGGCGTATGCCATCTTAGCTTCACTGAATATCGTGCCAGAACACTAATATAATGACCGCTTGCGATACGGTCTTGTCCAGTGAGTGGTAACAATCCACGGCGGAAGCCTACAACCAGTATAGCGAGTAAAAATACCTCACATAACTAATTTAGTCATACGTAAGAAGCCCTACGCAAGACTGAACTGCGCGTCATACATATAAGATATTATTTACCAATAAAAATTCTTACATCTAATTAAGGCCAGTCTTCAACCGAACTAACATTATGTATGGTGTGCCACAAAACTCCATCCCCGGCCGGCTTATGCCTAGAAGGAAACAATATATGCCTCACGAACGTCCTACCTTGCGTCAGTCCTAGAAAGAGCTTCCAATTCTTCCTCCTGCCAAAATCATACGGATTTCTAAACTGTTTATTTATCTTTCTCATTTTCGCATTGATATAGCCTTCTATACAAGTTTCTCCCCTACTTATGTTCCTCCCGTGTGTGTAAGAGAGTGCTCCTAAGGCTATGACCACAGCAGAGCAAAGAACCGCAGCCAGTTTCACACAGTTTCGCTTAGCGGTGTATGCGGCTATTCTTTGTGCTTCCGTCACTTGTGGTACAGGCAGATGGTGTTCTCTTGGTGCGTTTATGGAGTCATACTCGGGGAAGTCTTTAATAGGTATTATAGCGCCACTTTGGTTGATTCTAACTGGATGCCCGATGAGATCTGGGTCGTTGTTTGGCACTAATCCACCTGAAACAACATACGAATAAATCACTACTGTATAAAATAAGGTCGCTTCCCGCGTCTGTCCCTATGTATGCTTATATATTTAAAACTTCGCAACGGATTTTCACGCGGTATTCAATAGATAGAGTGATTCAAGAGGAAGGTTTATACATATGTATAATACATGCATAATAGTAAAATAACCCAACCAAATAATTCGAGAATATGAGTCTGGAAAAAATATTCGAGAATATGAAAGGCCTTGGAAATAATATACCTGTCTAGTCTAGTACTAGCTGTGGATTTCTTAATCAGAGACTCAACAGGATATGCCAAATAAAAAAAATACAACATACATATGACTTTTTAAAAGCATTTTAAATACAGAGTAATTTAATACTATAAAATGCTAAGCCGGGGGGAGACTTCCTTTGTAGGTAGGTACCCCATAAGTGCCAGTAATTCTACTGCCTGAGCAGTTTTGTGCAAACATTACTGTGCCGTAGCTGTTGCTGTGTTGCCCCAAAACCGGAAGGAGAGCACTGTAGCTAGTGAAATTACTGGGCTGAAAAGTCTTAACATCCTTTGCCTATTGAAGAGCGTTGGTGCAGTGCACTTAGAATTTTACGTAATTGTGAAGTCCTGGGTGGCATTGGTCTAATTATGGGCAGCGTTATCTGCCATCAGAAGAGCGTCTTGCTTGTCTTCTTATTCTATGCATAAAAATGGGAAAATTAAGGTTCTCTTACCTGTATCATTGAGCCAAAGCACAGAGTATCCCAAATCTAGTCCAGCAATGATAAGAAATAAACAGCCGGAGACCATATACACCATAAATAGGTAGAAATATCTGAAAACGTCATAAAATAGGTAATATTAATTGTAGTTTTAAAACTCAAATACATTATTCAACTAGGCTACAATAATGGAGCACTTTTACAATTCACAGGCCTAGACAAATAATTTGATCACACACTGAGATTTTAACCCAGGGCGTCCAAATTACAAATCAGAAGTATTTTATGATAATACTAGCTGCACCCAGCGGTTTCACCCGCTGGCCTGCTGTACTGTAGCCTATGTGTTATTCCTACACCCGTTTAGGCGTGAAAGAGTAACAAACATACATCCAGACATCATTCTTCATCATTCTTACAAACTTTCACGTTTATAATATACTAGCTGAGCCCAGCGGTTTTACCCGCTGTACTTATAGCCTATGTGTTATTCTAGGGTCTAAGCTATCTATACCAAGTTTCAGTTGAATCGGTCCACCTGTTAGGCGTGAATGAGTAGCATACACACATCAATACATTCTTACAAACTTTCATGTTAATAATATTAGTTGCGCTAATACACATCTTCCGTGCACACTGTCTGCCTTAAATGGTCTCCTGGAGACATAACCTGAGGCAGATTTGTTTGCTTAAGTGTCTGTTCAATGTGAAATTAAGAGGCTCAAACAAAAATATGCAGAACGCTTATCAGTGCATCCCAATATGCTTGCGGCTGCACTCTTAAATCAGTCGCCAACACCTTTAAACACCTTTAAAAAGACTTAAAAGGAAAGATGTTTGGTAATGAGGCAGAGGAGGCGCTGGCCTCCACGCCTTTCAAGTCAATATTCAAAGAACAGATTAGCTTATAGTCTAGCGACTGATTGCTGATGGAAGGAAACAAAAAAAAAAAAATTTGTTCGCGGATGAATGGTCTAAAGTTTTATCAGTATGTTTGAGGTTTTGTGAGTGTTATGTATGAATCATTGTCTATTTTTTAAATTTACTCTTTTTTTTTCCTTGTATGTACCTTGTATATTTTAAAATTCTATTCAAGTTTTCTATCCAGACTGTTAATATTTTTCTATTGGAAATAATGTCTAGTTTTTAATGTTAATTCATGTAAGTGTAAACGTTTTAATAAACAATTATTAAGATAAATTACCTAGCATTATAATATCCAATACAGTTGTTAAGGAACGGGCAATGGTGGTCCATAGCGAGTACACATCGGTCGCAGACGCTGCAGTGGTGAGTTCGTTGCGGCTTCGGCAGGATACACTTGGCACATATACTTGCTACTTCTGCCCCTTGAATGCGCTGGAAAATAACAAGTTATAGTTATTAACTAGCTTATGCTCGCAGCTTTGCCCGCATGGCAAAATCCATAGCTGGGCACCGTTAATCAAATAGTTAACTTCGTTAATCGTTAATCCGCTACAAAAAAAGTTAGCTTCGTTAAACGTTAAAGCGTTAAATTTCGGAAGAATTAACGCAAGTTAACGTTAATCGTTAATACGTTAATATGTGCAAAATTGCTTTTTTATATCGTTGCGTTAGTGAACTTATAAAACCTGTTGGTTTAGGTTCTGGAAGTTGACAGGTTAGGAAAAAAACAAAAACTTGTATAATTCAAACATATAGTTCAGTGAATTCAAAATGTGTAATTTAATCGTCGGGCATAAGGTGCATAATATTCCCCTTCATGATCATTAACATGCTGAAGTTCTCGTCTGAAAGCAAGGCTCGTTTTGGTGTTAAATTGTCTTTACCCGTACAATACAGACGTTTAACTGCAGCGCTTGAGGGTATAGCAGTATTGTATTTATTAATCAATAGATTTATGAATATCTCTGTTCCTCGAGGAATGCAGCATAGGACGAGTCTTTTGATTTCATGTCTAGCCACATTTTAACGAGACTTTGCGCTTTACTCTGTAAGCGTTTGAGCTCTTTGGTTTTTCTATAGACTGAGTGACAGAATTGAAAAAGTCTTCCTCGTAATCATCGTTGTTACACGCATTGCTCCCTCCGCCATTTAAACTATCTCTATCCTTCGAATTTTCCGGTGCTTCTTGTCGTAAGGCGGTAAATAGAAGGCATTGGATTAACGATTAACGGACTTTTGCATATTAACGGAAGTTAACGTGTCCGTTAACATTTTTATAAGTTAACTTAAAAGTTAATCAAAATGTTAACTTCGTTAATTAACGATTAACGGATTAACGAGTTAATGCCCAGCTATGGCAAAATCCTTTCTTAGCAGAAGTCTACGTCATAAAACCTATCTATCTTCCAAATTTCAGCCCAAGCCGTCTAGCGGTTTAGGCTGTGCATTGATACATCAGTCAGTCAAACAGTCACTGTTTCCTTTATATATTTAGATTAAAAGTTGTGTGTGTGCTATTATTGTTTATTTCCTTTAGATGTACGAAACCCTAAAAATGGTCTAGAGGACTTATTGACCAGTGCAGAGTTGAGGGCGAGGATATGACAAATTTTAGTGTCAGTCCCTAAAAAAATAAAGGCTTACCTCAGGGGGATATCCAGGAGGTGTTCTCATGCCCATGAAGAAATGAAACACCAAGTTTAACAGGATCCAGTTCCCAAAGAGTACCAGGAACACAGTAGTGTAAGGACATCTTTCCCACCAATATGGGAGTCCCACCCAATATGCAATGAACACCACTTGGAGAGTCCCAGCCACTGTGCAGCATACTGATACCTGAAATATTCAAGATAAACTAGTTTAATATGGGTACTTTCATAAAACATAATAAAGTTGGAATTATTATGAACATCAAATACATTCAAACTTCTTAAAGCATTGCCTTAAAAAGATAATATGATGCTCTTCTTTAGAGCCCTTTGCACTTTAATACATTAAAAAAATGTTATATTTGATTTGTTTGTCAGTTTATACAGTAGGTATCTCATCATCTTTGTGCCCTTATCCCACATTAAGTAGGATTATGGGTTCTGACGGCACAGTTATGATGACATTTATTTGCACAACATTTGTGTGTGTAGAGTGTAGGTGTGTTCTATTAAGAACCACACCTACAGGTTGGCCCATAAATTCATACTTATTGCGTACTAATTAGTGGACTTCATGGAGCATAAAACAGTTATCAAATAATACCTACCTTACATATTTCAGTTATTTTGTTACTCATACCTAATTTGGTACTGCCACATTTGCGGCTTGGCAACAGAGGTTTTGCCCAGTGGGTAGTAACTAGCCACAGCTACCTACCACATTTTGTGATGAATTATTTGCCTAAATTTGGTGTAAATTTGACCTCAAGAGATCAAATACCCTCTGAAAACCGAAGCTGGTTGGGCGAGAACCGAGAAATCGAGAGCTCAAGCGTTTGCGAAACATCTGGCCACTGTGTTCACGCCAAACCAAGGTGACGAGGATTCTGGAGAGGAAATCGAAGCAACGTTAAACCAGGACTTCCAAATGTCTCTACCACCAAGGCCTGTTACTGTAAAGGAGGTTAAAGCGACTATTAAATGTCTCCAATACCGGAAAGCTCCAGGTTTTGACCTAATAACCAAAGAAGTTTTGATGCAACTACCACGCAAAGCATTGGTCTTTCTCACCACACTCTTTAATGGCATTCTTAGAGTTCAGTACTTCCCAAAACTGTGGAAAGTGTCAGTAATAACTATGATACACAAGACAGGGAAACCTCTAGAAAGCGTTACTTCCTACAGACCGATAAGCCTATTAGTAGTGACTTCGAAAGTATTCGAAAAAATACTTACAAATAGACTGCAACCCATCCTAGCGGAATCTCAAGTTATACCAGCGCACCAATTTGGATTTCGGAAATACCATTCCACTATTGAACAGGTGCATAGAGTCTATGAGAGGATCCGTAAATCTCTAGAAGAAAAAGAATACTGCTCGGCAGCATTCTTGGACATTCAGCAGGCTTTCGACAAAGTCTGGCACAGGGGCCTGCTTAGTAAAATAAAAGAATGTGTTCCTCACAGCTACTTCCTCCTAATGGAATCGTACCTAACAGACCGCATTTTCCAAGTGCGTGAGGATGAAGAAACCTCGGACTTCTACAGCATAATGGCAGGCGTTCCACAGGGATCCGTCCTGGGGCCTCTTTTATACACGCTGTACACATTCGACTTGCCCGAAACGACTGGTGTGGTTACAGCGACCTTTGCCGATGATACATGCAGTTAACCGAGGCCAGCTACACAAAACGCCTGAGGCGCTGTGACATACAGAAGCTAGAAGCGAGATTCTAATGAGCGAGCGCCTCCAGTGGGGGGCCCTCTCGAAAGCAATGAACGCACAACGCATCCGCTAAAAGTCCAATGACTGATTGCAGATAAGATTAGAAGAAAAAAAAAAAAAAAAAAAAAAAAAAAATTTGGTGTGTTGGTAGTAGGTAGCTAAGACCCTGCATGACACATCAATAGAAATAGGGCTCAACACAGATATTATAAACAAACTTAAATGACATATTTAAAGGGGGAAAAAGGGGGAAAAAGGGGGGTTGGAAGTTCGTCAAAGAAATAAGTTACCGCTGAACCTTTTTGGCTGACATTTGGTAGAGATGGTTTGCGTCTCGAGAAATGATATGAGATAGATAAGTAACATCTATAACTATAGTCGGGCCGGCCTAAAAGGCCACATTTGACAGATGTCAGTCATAGCTAACTAGTGTTGGGACATTGTTTGTTTATTTCGATTACAGGATATGAATCGATACGATCTTCAAACACTTTGGAATCGAATACAGTTTTATGAAAACATTCATAAAGTCTAATTAATTTTAATTTTAATATGTTTTGGTTGTAAACATGTAATGGCGTCATGGGCTAGTTTTGCCAGAAACATCTCACGAGTTATAAAAAAAACCTGTAATAAAAAATATGTTTATTCTCTATACATTACACAATTTTATTTTATTTACATTATATTTTACTATAATATAATCACAATATTAACAATGTATTTTATTTTAATCGCAATATAGTTATTTATTTCAGATCAAATATTCAATCCAAGTTATAATTGCATTCGATTCTACATTCCAAATTTCGATTTCGCGATTTTATTGGGTAGCATCAACGAATTAGGGAAATAATAGAAATCGAACACAGCTCAAAAAGTGACTCAATGCAAAGTACAACTATATGGGCGGGGCGTAAAAAGTACAACTCACCCGCCGCTCAGTCACACAACGCGCTCAGCGACAGATGCACGCATCGTTTGATTTTTAAAAATATCCAAAATAATATAGTTAACGGACAAAAATGAACTTTTGTGTGGTAAATTGGTGTAAAAATGGAAAGAAGGCAGTAAAAAGCAGGAAAAACTTATCACAGCTAACTAATATTATTTTATACCAAATTATATAATTTCGATTTTAGTTGACATTAAATACATAAAAATATAGGGTAAACTAGGCATGGCTGAAACAATGTTATTTTGGTCGTTTATTGCATTCGCATTCGATTAGGTAACGTTATATTAATTTTGTATACTAGCTAAACCCACGGTTTCACCCCCGCTACAAAGATGTTATTTTTGTACAATAAATAAAAGCATTTGTTTTTGAATTAAATCAATAATGACTTTTAATAAAAGTCTGAAGAAAGAAAGAAAAAACCTCTAAAGCGAAGAATTCACCTGACCCGGCCCCCCCGGTTCGGCCTGATTCGACCTGATTCTGACATCGCGCTTTTATCACCGCATGAGCCGACACCGATCGAAAGCCCAGGTTTATACGACTAATGTCCAATTATGAAAAATGACAAATATTATATACGTCCAATCATAAAAATGCCTATTCGGAAAATAGTTCACTCATAAAAATGTCAAATCGTAAAAAAGTCCAATTTGAAAATTGTCCATTCTAAAACGTCCATTCGTAAAAATGTCTAATAAAGACCTTACTTTATCCCTTATTTACCCGTGGTTCTATCAATAGCTAATCCCGTAGTCCTATTAAAAGTGTCAATATCTCGGAAAATACTCGTCTTAGGCTGATGCTGTCATAGAAGAAATTAAAGGTCTTGGAGAGATCTTCATTTCAGATGACAGCTGTCAAACTTGAAACGTCAATATCTCGGAAAATACTCGTCTTAGGCTGATTCTGTCATAGAAGAAATTAAAGGTCTTTGAGAGATTGTCATTTCAGATAACAGCTGTCAAACTTGAAACATCAATATCTCGGAAAATACTCGTCTTAGGCTGATGCTGTCATAGAAGAAATTAAAGTTCTTGGAGAGATTGTCATTTCAGATGACAGCTGTCAAACTTGAAACGTCAATATCTCGGAAAATACTCGTCTTAGGCTGATGCTTTCATAGAAGAAATTAAAGGTCTTGGAGAGATCTTCATTTCAAATGACAGCTGTCAAACTTGAAACGTCAATATCTCGGAAAATATTCGTCTTAGGCGGATGCTGTCATAGAAGAAATTAAAGGTCTTGGAGAGATTGTCATTTCAGATGACAGCTGTCAAACTAGAAACGTCAATATCTCGAAAAATACTCGTCCTAAGCAGACGCTTTCAAAGAAGAAATTAAAAAACTTTGAAGATCTTTCAGATTTTTAAATTTCAAGTTTGACAGCTGTCATCTGAAAGGTTGATCTCCCCAAGACCTTTCATTTCTTCTACGACAGCGTCAGAAATAAACCAATTCGTGTTGGAAATTATTCTTAATTGGACATATTTCATTTGGACCAAATTTATGTTGGAAATTATTCGTGTTGGACATTTTTCCTAGTTGGACGTGTAGCCATGTTGGACCAAATTAGTGTTTGACCAAATTAGTATTGGATATTAATACTAGTTGGACATTTTGGATTTTGGACATTTGTCGTACCATAACCCAGATAAAACCATATCCATATCCTTTTTGGGAATCCTAACTACCTATGTACCAAATTTGGCAAATTTTCCATTACCTTGTCGAATGCTTCATTCTATTGTTGTACTCCTCAGGACATCGCGCATGGTTGATGAGATATTCGTTTTGTTTCAAGCATACCAAGGTTACCCTAGTCTGACATAAAAGAATATATTTGAGTTACCCGTATGGCAATACCGAATTTAACTATAAACAAGTTTGATACTTTAATTAATTTAAAAAAAAATCGCTACTGTACTTGGTAACTGACCTCTGTTTAATCAGATAAGTAGCTCTGGCGCGAAAAAGTTACACACATGCTTTACATAAAACAGACATGCGTCTAATAATGATACTTTTATAAAATGATAATAAAAGACGATGTTATATGACACAAGTATAATATTAAAAATACATAAAATAAAATGATAAATCGTTAATTTAACGTAATCCAATTCTTTATTTTTTGCGGTGGGGTGGTCTTTTCGATGTCTCGTAGGCGGGCATTTTCCTTTATTTTTAATACTTTCCAAAACAAATTTTCTGACTGATGATTTCAATTTGCCTAGAAAATACAAAATAAATAAGATTAATATCATCTTTTAAAAGTAAAAAAGGCGTACCAGTATGGTAACAGTAAAAAAGGTGCCATGAATATAATAATAAAAGAAATTCCCAAATAAAGCAATTGTATTTGTACTTGTACGTAGGGACATCTAATACATTAAAACAAAATAAAAATGCCAAGTGCAAGTCGGACTCTTTTGAATTGAACTCTTTCTTGAAACATCTCATACATATATACAAAAACAAACGGAAAAAGCACTTTGTTGTTTGGGAGCCCCTTTTTTATTTTATTCTATTTTTAGTATTGCAACAAAAATACATCCGTGAAAATTTCAACCTTCTAACTATCACGGTTCGTGAGATGACAGACAGACAGACGAACGGACAGCGAAGTCTTAGTTATATGGTCTCGTTTTCCCCTATGGGTACGGAACCCTAAAACACAATTTTCATACACATAATAACATTCCTACTCATCATTAAACTTGGACAATATGAAAAGTATCAAAAATTTTCAGTCATACTATAATGTATTGTATGACTTTAGTTGTAAACAAATAGATAACACAAAATAGTTATTTATGGACAAAATAACGATTATTTTACGTTTTCAATGATGAGATTCAATGAGCTTGATGATGTACTGTTAATCTAACTTAAACATACCTGAGATATACGCTGTTCTCTTAGAAACACTTAGTCATAGCAGCAACCACTTTTCTATTTGCAACTGCTGCATACGCCGTATATATACATTTTGTAATTCATTTGGCAAGCTACGCCACGGATTATTTTACTCATTTTTATCAATATTATTGTGAAAAATCTTCGAAATAACTTATTAATCATTAAAACTGCGTACAACATATTATTGTTTACTTTTTGTTACTCAAATTTGACGGAAGTAGTTTGAAAGAAATAGGTAGAATGTTGCCATTTTTATTTTAGTTTTTTCTTAATAAATTTGTACTCCTTCGTTTTGTCCATCCCGTTTGCACATGTTGATTGAATATTTCTGTTTCACTCAACACTATCCGACTAAGTAAAATGACACCCCAAATGCATGAATGGGCGAGTTCATGCACAAAAAATAAATTTAGCATGGTTATGCCTTCTGTATATCCGTGTGTCGCGTGAGTATTATAATTTAGTGGTGTGAGTTTGGGACCACGTTTTTGCGGAAAAAGTAAAGGAGTTACAGGGAGTTGGGTAGCATCCTTATTGTTTTAAAAACAAAAACTGATTGACGTGACCTTGTATAGGATGTCCTATTTATTCATCTAAAGTTTTTAACCCACAACGCAAAAACGGTGGGGTGTTATAAGTTTGACGTGTTTGTTTGTCTGTCTGTTTGTGTATCTGTCTGTGGCATCGTTGCCGAACGGATTAATGAAGTTTGTTTATTTTTTTCATTTTTAAGATTAATAATATTAGTCGGGAATGTTCTTAGCTATGTTTGAACCTAAAATCGCCACGCCGCCACGAAATGGTGTATAACATATTTTTTATAGTTTAAAAATTAACAATGACTTGAAACAAAAATTAAGTATTTTTTTTTATTTTTAGTTTTTTTGTTAAACATAATGCCACAAATAGGTACCGTTGTTTTATATCAGAAATGAAATCTATACCATCGGCTTATCCGAAATTGACACCAAAATTTTCCTCGTGGCTCTACATGATCTCCCAGAGTTGATTAAATGAAGCAGGGTAGAGCGGCCCCTTTACCCCTCCCTTCCTTACTGCCAGAAGAGGTACAAGGGGGGGTTTTTCGATCTTAATCAGTTTATTTTGAGCAAAAAAAAAGGGGGCTGGAAACTTCAGCAACACCTCGAGCCATTGGCATTTATTTTTTGGGACAATCACTAATCACTACAACTATCGTCATCACTGCTGCTGTCCGCACTTAGGTCTATTACACCTATATCCCGTTTAAAATCGGTTGATATTATATTCTTTGTTTTTTCTACTACTTTTTTCCAATTTTCCACAGTTACGTCTGCACATGCGTTTTTTTAAAAGGGTCAGCATTTTTGTGGTACTAAAGGGTGGCTTGGTATTATTGCGCGCGGCATGGCCTTTTATTTTTCTCGGCGCTCGCAGCCAGCTGCTCGCGCTTTACTATAAGTAAGAATATTTTTTCCTTGCCCCTCGTAGCTAGCTATAGCTAGTATGTAAGTGAATAACAAGGGAATCCTTGTATGGACGTAAAGTGTTTTAGGTTAAAGTTCGTCTTTAATGATTTTAAGAGTTAAATTAAGTCTTAAAATTATTTCCTAAATTCATTACAACACTAATATATTTAAAAAATAAAAGCAATTTTCGAAAAATAGTAAATTTTTTAGAACACCCTGTAAGGGAATTTTCATGAAATGTCAAATGTGGCCTTTTAGGCCGGCCCGACTATATGTACTCACCTTCCCCAAATATTTTGAAAAATTGTCCACAATGTAAAATATGGGAGCTAATAATGTATCTATGGTATAATCATAGCCCATGTGTTCATTATATGTTAGACAACACACTGCAAATGTTATGCGAGAAATAAATAATCCGAGTGTGAGTCTGAAATAGATTTAATAATGATTATTTACCAATTGAATAACAAGTGAAACAAAAAATTATTAATTTCCTATAGGTATACCTGATTAATGTGAATGATTTTTTGCATCTATCCCAAAATCGCCAAAATCCACCACTACATGGATTTTTCCATCTTATAACTACCATTTTTATTAAACGGAAACAAATAATTTCTAAAACATTATTAATATTTTTAGGTTAAGTACGTCCATTAACAAATTTGACATTTGACAATAATTATTGACTTTGACAGTGACAAATATATGAATGACGGCTGCCGGATCATAGACAAAAGGGGGTTATAATGGTACCAAAAGCGCCTCTCTTTTTGCTAATGCCTACAGTCAAATTTAAGCAAAATTTTAAAGAAAATCTTAAAATTTCGAGTACAAAATCAGTTCAATTTTGAACACAGACTTCAATTTATTTTAATTTTGCATCACTTGGTAGTTGGTAGCTTCTAAGTCTCATTTTTGAAAATAAATATATGTTTTATAGGTTATGCGTTTTGCTGCGCCGTCGTCTCTTTTTTATGCAGAATCTACACGATGCAACTCCCTTACTTTTTCCGCAAAAACGTGGTCCCAAACTCACACCACTAAATTATAATACTCACGCGACACACGGACATTCATAAGGCATAACCATGCTAAATATATTTTCTGTACATGAACTCGCCCATTCATTCATTTGGGGTGTCATTTTACTTTTTTTTTTTTTCTTTTTAATAATATGGCAACATATGCATTTTGCCAGTGTCGAGTAAAATTCGTGAATGTTCACGGGATATTAAATTATGGTCTCCACTTTCGTGTTTTGCCAGTGTCAAGTTAAATGTTATTCAGGTCAGAGTAGTTAGTCAGGTCAGAGTCAGAGTGAGCTTAATAGCTCGTCTAGTCACGTGAGTCTTCCAGTAAAATGGGTGGAATTTTACTGAAAGTTCGGAGGAGTTTTGGAGGGGGCACCAAAATTCATATTTCAGCACCATATCACTTGCCTACATCTGTGCACATTCAAAAACACTTAACACGCAATATTCCACCATTATTACATGCTAACAATCAAATTCTACACGATTATTAAGCAAAAGACGTGGAGCTAATGATATGATCAAGGCTTGCCGCCAAAACTCGTCATTTTACTTAGTCGGATAGTGTTGAGTGAAACAGAAATATTCAATCAACATGTGCAAACGGGATGGACAAAACGAAGGAGTACAAATTTAATGAGAAAAAACTAAAATAAAAATGGCAACATTCTACCTATTTCTTTCAAACTACTTCTGTCAAATTTGACAAAAAAAATGTAAACAACAACATGTTGTTCGTATTTTTTGTGATTAATAAGTTATTTCGAAGATTTTTCACAATAATGTTCATGAAAATGAATAAAATAATCCGTGACGGTGCTTGCCAAATGAATTACAAAATGTTTATATACGGCGTATACAGCAGTTGCAAATAGAAAAGTGGTTGCTGCTTTGACTAAGTGTTTCTAAGAGAACAGCGTATATCTCAGGTACGTTTAAGTTAGATTAACAGTACATCATCAAGCTCATTGAACCTCATCATTGAAAACGTAAAATAATCGTTATTTTGTCCATAAATAACTATTTTGTGTTATATATTTGTTTACAACTAAAGTCATAAAATACATTATAGTATGACTGAACATTTTTGATACTTTTCATATTGTCCATGTTTAATGACGATATTATGTGTATGAAAAATTGCGTTTTAGGGTTCCGTACCATAGGGGAAAACGAGACCATATAACTAAGACTTCGCTGTCCGTTCGTCTGTCTGTCTGTCATCTCACGAACCGTGATAGTTAAAAGGTTGAAATTTTCACGGATGTATTTTTGTTGCAATACTAAAAATAGAATAAAATAAAAAAGGGGCTCCCAAACAACAAAGTGCTTTTTTCCGTTTGTTTTTGTATATATGAGATGTTTCAAGAAAGAGTTCAATTCAAAAGAGTCCGACTTGCACTTGGCATTTTTATTTTGTTTTAATGTCTATTAGATGTCCCTACGTACAAGTACAAATACAATTGCTTTATTTGGGAATTTCTTTTAACATTATATTCATGGCACCTTTTTTACTGTTACCATACTGGTACGCCTTTTTTACTTTTAAAAGATGATATTAATCTTATTTATTTTGTATTTTCTAGGCGAATCGAAATCATCAGTCAGAAAATTTGTTTTGGAAAGTATTAAAAATAAAGGAAAATGCCCGCCTACGAGACATCGAAAAGACCACCCCACCGCAAAAAATAAAGAATTGGATTACCTTAAATTAACGATTTATCATTTTATTTTATGTATTTTTAATATTATATTTGTGTGTCATATAACACATCGTCTTTTATTATCATTTTATAATAGTATCATTATAAGACGCATGTGTTTTATGTGAACCATGTGTGTAACTTTTTCGCGCCGGAGCTACTTATCTGATTAAACAGAGGTCAGTGTCAGTGACCAAGTACAGTAGCGATTTTTTTTTTAAATAATTAAAGTATCAAAATTGTTTATAGTTAAATTCGGTATTGCCATACGGGTAACTCAAATATATTCTTTTATGTCAGACTAGGGTAACCTTGGTATGCTTGAAACAAAACGAATATCTCATCAACCATGCGTGATGTCCTGAGGAGTACTATAATAGAACGAAGCATTCGACAAGGTAATGGCAAATTTGCCAAATTTGGTACAAAGTAGTTAGAATCCCCACAAAGGATATGGAATAAGTTTTATCGGTTTGTACGACATATGTCCAAAATCCAAAATGTCCAACTAGTATTAATGTCCAACACTAATTTGGTCAATCACTAATTTGGTCCAACATGGCTAACGTCTAACTAGGAAAAATGTCTAACACGAATAATTTCCAACATGAATTTGGTCCAAATGAAATATGTCCAATTAAGAATAATGTCCAACACGAATTGGTTTATTTCTGACGCTGTCATAGAAGAAATGAAAGGTCTTGGGGAGATCTACCTTTCAGATGACAGCTGTCAAACTTGAAATGTCAAAATCTGGAAGATCTTCAAAGTTTTTAATTTCTTCTATGACCGCGTCTGCTTAGAACGAGTATTTTTCGAGATATTGACGTTTCAAGTTTGACAGCTGTCATCTGAAATGACAATCTCTCCAAGACCTTTAATTTCTTCTATGACAGCATCAGCCTAAGACGAGTATTTTTCGAGATGTTGACATTTCAAGTTTGACAGCTGTCATCTGAAATGACAATCTCTCCAAGACCTTTTTTATGATTGGACGTCTATAATGTTTTTCATTTTTCATAATTGGACATTAGTCGTATAAACCTGGGCTTTCGATCGGTGTCGGCTCGTGCGGTGATAAAAGCGCGATGCCAGAATCAGGTCAAATCAGGCCGAGCCGGGGGGGCCGGGTCAGGTGAATTCTTCACTTTAGAGGTTTTTTCTTTCTTTCTTCAGACTTTTATTAAAAGTCATTATTGATTTAATTCAAAAACAAATGCTTTTATTTATTGTACAAAAATAACATCTTTGTAGCGGGTGTGAAGCCGTGGGTTTAGCTAGTATACAAAATAAATATAACGTTACCTAATCGAATGCGAATGCAATAAACGACCAAAATAACATTGTTTCAGCCATGCCTAGTTTACCCTGTATTTTTATGTATTTAATGTCTACTAAATCGAAATTATATAATTTGGTTTAAAATAATATTAGTTAGCTGTGATAAGTTTTTCCTGCTTTTTATTGCCTTCTTTCCATTTTTACACCAATTTACCACACAAGAGGTCATTTTTGTCCGTTAACTATATTATTTTGGATATTTTTAAAAATCAAACGATGCGTGCATCTGTCGCTGAGCGCGTTGTGTGACTGAGCGGCGGGTGAGTTGTACTTTTTACGCCCCGCCCATATAGTTGTACTTTGCATTGAATCACTTTTTGAGCTGTGTTCGACTTCTATTATTTCCCTAATTCGTTGCATTGCACAGAGTGTTGTTCATTTATTCTTGACTTATCCACAGAAAAAATAGAGAGATAGTCTGTGGTTCGTTCTATCGCTGAATTATTGCTTTTGGTTGTGTTATGTCGAGATTCTTTTGTGAGTCGTGAAAACTATGAATTTATATATCCTTTTGTCCTACTTCAAGCTATTTGAGCGAAATTTAGTGATCACATTGGAGTAGATTGTTTTAGCAGTGTTAAGAATTCCTTCTTAGTTTGTGACCTTTCGAAAAGGTCAACATAGGTTCGCTTTCGATCGAAGAGTTGTAGGTGCGCAGCTAATATCGGAGCAGGGAAGTGGTCACTTTGTTGACGAAATGAAATGTGCCTAAAAATCTGTTCCGAATGAAATATATATTTAGTTTTCACCTACCAAGTTAATCACGACAATGAATATGTTATCATTCCATCACCGTTATAAAAGATAGAAGTGAAAAAAACGATGTGTTTTGTGGAACGTTGAGAACACGAGAGTTAATACCTAGTGTTGTGATTATAGTGTATAAAGGATTTGCATCTGAAAAGGTGAGGCATAGCAGATTATGTTTTCTTTACAGGTAGCCATTTTATGTATATCTAAGTTGCGATCGTGAAGTTAACACAGCCACGGTTAAATTACGTGTTTTCAGTACCTAGGGTTCAATTGGGATGAGATGGGATGGGAAAAGCTTGCACAATCATTATGTTGGCGGTGGTATTTTTAGGAACTAACTTTTAAATCTTGTTATTTTGAGTTTTTCTGAGTGAAAAGCACTGACCATAATCATGAGAAAAAAACTGAAGTATTTGTGTTTAAATATTGCCCAAATTGATGGAGAGGGCTCAAGAGAATTGGTAATGTTAAGTTAGTTACATTTGATAGTTGCACAGCGGCGCCATTCATGTCAAATTATTTCTAGGTACTTCCTCCTGTACCTATCTTATGTCTGCTGGGAATAAAGGTTGTCTCTCTCACTCAGTTCAGTGTCAGTTTGAATGCAGAGGTGTATACACCTGTGGATATTGCTTTACACAGGGAGGACTTTAAGACAGTGTTTTACTTATATTACTAAATTGTTTTATTTTATCAATTAAAGAAATAAAAATGCAGCTAGTTAATGCTGCACCTTCAACAAGGGGACAATTAAAAAATTGTAAAGTGTCTAAACATAATCCAGTGAAAATTCAAAATTACCCACCAGTTAGTAGAAACAAAACAGTGTTCAAGAAAACTAATAAATCTAAATCTATAACTAAATATAAAGCTCTGAAAAGTGTTTATAAAAACACCATTAAAGAAACGAAAGGAACCTGTCTAAGAGAAAGGTGAAAATATATCATAATACTTTTGTTACTTAAATTTCGTGCTCTTAATTTTTATATATTCTCTTATAAATATTTATAGTTAATTCACTAAATTACTTCAATCTGTGATAGATGAATATTGTATGCACACCTAATGAAATACTTCTGTGATATACCTACATATAAAAATTAATATAATACGAGGGTGGATCGAAATATTCGTGCCCTAACACATAAATACTTGAATTATTTTAATGTAACTGACCTCATTCAATTTGTTTACTCTCTGGTTGTCGCATTGTAAAATTCTATCGCAATAGCATTATCTGTTTTGAAATTAGACTGAATTGTGTGAGCCTAAGTGCAGCGGGAGAAAATCAACGTGCGGTCATCAAATACCTGTATAAAAAAAAACTAACTCCAAAAGAGATTTACGAAGATATGTCAACATCATTGGGGGAATCTGCTCCGTTGTATACGACTATGAAAAAGTGGGTTGCAGAATTTAAATGTGGACAAGAGAGTATTGAAAATGACCCTCGCTCCGGCCGGCCTATGACGTCTACGACTGAAGAAATCGGAAAAATCTGTGATCTGATATTGGCAGATAGGAGATTGACCATCAGGGAGATTGCAGACACTGTTGGGGCATCTCATATGAACGAACACAAAACATCATAGTCAATGAACTTGGATTTTCTAAGGTTTCTGCGCGGTGGGTACCCAAATTGCTTTCAGTTGAACAAAAACGAATACGGCTCACCATTTCTCGCGACTGTTTGGAAATGTTTGAGGCTGATCCACAAGATTTTTTGGACAGATTTGTGACAATGGATGAAACCTGGGTACACCACTGCACCCCAGAGTCAAAACAGCAATCCAAGCAGAGGAAAAAACCTGATGAACCGACGCCAAAAAAAGCCAAAACAATTTTGTCAGCTGGCAAGGTGATGGCGTCAGTTTTTTGGGATACTAAGGGTGTCATCATGGTGGACTACCTTGCAAAAGGTGAAACTATAAACTCGGCTTTTTACTGCATCCTTTTACGTCGTTTGCGTGAAACAATCAAAGAGAAAAGGCCGGGATTTCTCAGCAAAAAAGTGTTGTTCCATCAGGATAATGCACGCGTTCACACGTCTGTTGAAACGATGGCTCAAATTCGTGAATGTGGCTTTGAATTACTGCCCCATCCCTCCTATTCCCCTGATTTGGCACCTTCAGACTTTTATTTATTCCCAAACCTAAAAAAACACCTTGGAGGTCAAAAATTTTCAACAAATGAGGTCGAAGCTGCGGTGGGTGACTTTTTTTGAAAGCCTTGAAGAAACTTTTTTTTGACCGGCATACAGGCGTTGGAAACCAGATGGAAGAAGTGCATTGAGTTAAGTGGAGATTACGTGGAAAAATAAAATTACTTTTGTTTAAATTTTATATTGTTTTCTTGTTGAGGCCGCGAACTTTTCGATCCATCCTCGTACTTACTAAGATAACTGAAAATTAACTTTTTATTAGGTATAGAAAAAAAAAAAAGAACATTAAACTTGTGATTGCAAAACTGAACCTGATGTAAGATAGCTGTGACAACTTTGTTTTTGTTGTGTATTGTGTTGTTTTCTTTTTGTGTGGTGTACAATAATAAAGTATTATTTATCTATCTAATTCACATAGGTACCTAAGTATTTGTGTATGAAAACAAGTTGAAAAGTGAAGTGTAGTGAACAAGCTGGCATTGGAATTATGTGCTTTGGTGTTTAAGTGTAACATTTGCTTTCTTCTTTAATCTAAATTCTTCCAAATCGTGGGGACAAAATAGAATGGTCAAATCTAACTAATCCAAGTAACGAACATCCCAAGCAACCCACCAAAACACTGACTCAACAAATTTTCCGTCCGGGTCCATTCAACAGAACCAGATCACAGTCACTTACGGCCACTAAAACCAATGATCAACCTACATCTACAAAGAACACCTCTTCTGACTCAGGGCTCAGAGAGACAATGAAAACCCCCTGCAGATTGATACTCCAAGTGGAATCAAACCCAAGGATCAAGCCCTCTATGCAAATATGTTCAAACAGAAAACATGTCAGGATCGTACTAAGTGGAGGGAAATAGTCTCTACCTACCCCAATGGGAACCAGGCATGATTATACTATGTATGTACGTAGAAAACAGGTTCACAGACCTAACAGTAGATGAAGATGACTGTGTCAATCAAGGTCCTATAAGTCCTCTATTACTTTAAGAATACATTTACAGAATTATCCAGAACTCTGGGCAACAGAGGTGACTGGAACTTGAAGCATACCTACTGGGCAACATGTATTGACAATCTAAATGTTCTAACAACAGCAAAACCTACACACTGGCCAGCAGGCAGCAAGAAACTCAACCTACACCATGTAACAATTGCGACAATGTTCCCCTGAGTAAGATGGTTAATCCTGGAAAAAAGGAAACTTCTCAGATTATGGCAACAAAGTGGGCTAAAGAAAGACAAACCTACATATGAGAAGTCAGCAAATAATCTCAAAATTGTTCTGAATGGTTGGCAGAATAGCACATTGAACTCCAAACTAGAATCCCTTACTGCAACATCAGCAACTAACGACTTCAAAAAAAAATTCAAATAAGCCATATAAATAGCACTTTTGCTACTCTCTTTGGAAGTTCACAAAAAACCTTAATAAACCACAGATCTTGAAATATTCCCTTAGAACTAGAAAAGGCCAATACTTTTGTGAAACATCTGGCTGAATTCTTCACACCCAATTCCCAATGCCTTGGTGAATCAATAGTAGGCAGTGTGGAGTTGCTACAAGAACTGCCAAAAAAGCGTCAGTCTTCCTCACAATGCTATACAATGGTATTCTAAGGGTTAATTACTTTCTTCAACTATGAAAGGTGAGATCAATAATGATGATACATAAGCCAGGGCAGCTAAAACAGCGTAGGGGTCCTCTTATTAGTGAGGACCAAACGCCGACGGGGCCGCGGTAGAGTGCTTCGGCGTACCCGCTGCCCTGGCATTTTGGCGTCCCGCTGAAACACCCCCAGGGTTTTTAGTAGGTATCCCCGCCGCGCCCACTTTCGGCGTGGTCCCACATACCGCCCGGCGCCCCCCAGCGCAGGGTGACGACGTGTAACGCATTTTTCCTGGTATAAAAAAAGGTCAACCAGCAAATAAATCTGGATCATACAGACCTCTAAGTCTTTAACAACTACATACCTATGTCTAAACTCTTTGCAGTTTCTACTGAATAGAATCATCAATAATAAAAACTATAAAACTGAGTTAAGCTAGTAGGTATTTTATTAGGTGTGCAGTAGTGCATAAGAATATTCCACAGCTGAAAATATTACCAATTGCAAATCAGTCTAGGAACGGATGAAATATGTAAGCATTCTAACTGTGGTATGATTTCTGAATAGGATAACCTGTGAGGGTCAGGTAGAGATGACTTCACAATTTTCTGATTAGATCTTCATTTTCGAGCTAGTGATATTAGCATTAGAGATTATCAATGTGTAAGTTTATTTACGCAAAATCTTAATCTTAGCAAATCTTAATCCGAGTGACAATTCGTAAAAAAGCAAAGGTGTCTCAGATTTTTTCTTATATCTAGAGGTATTATGACGTTAATAAAATGTAAAGTTAAATTGGTACCTATAGTCGGGCCGGCCTAAAAGGCCACATTTGACATTTCATGAAAATTCCCTTACAGGGTGTTCTAAAAAATTTACTATTTTTCGAAAATTGCTTTTATTTTTTAAATATATAAGTGTTGTAATGAATTTAGGAAATAATTTTAAGACTTAATTTAACTCTTAAAATCATTAAAGACGAACTTTAACCTAAAACACTTTACGTCCATACAAGGATTCCCTTGTTATTCACTTACATACTAGCTATAGCTAGCTACGAGGGGCAAGGAAAAAATATTCTTACTTATAGCGCGAGCAGCTGGCTGCGAGCGCCGAGAAAACATTGAATTTTTCAGTACCATAAATCTGCGTTAGTTTGCTCCGATTGGTTAGGAAACTAAACATTATTTATAAAAGCGCGAGCACCTCGGTGCGAGCGTCAAAAAAAATTTGAATTTTTCAGCACGAATGATGTGCGCTTAGCTAGCTCTGAGTGGCAAGGAAACTAAATATTCTCATTTCAGCTCGCTGCGAGCGGGGAAAAAAAAATTTTTTTTCAGTTCCAAAAAATCTGCGTTTAGCTTGCTCCAAGTGGCAAAGAAATTAAATACCCTTATTAATAAAAGCGCGAGCACCGAGCAAAATTTTGCCTTTTAAAAATTGTGCCAAAAATAATTGAATATTATACATATGCACAAAGTCCTCGCTGCAAGCGCAAAGACTGAGTTGCAAAAACAACATTAAGCGGGAACGGTTTGAAGCAGTTAATATGAACCAATACACAAACAGACAGACAAACAAAAACGTCAAACTTATAACACCCCACCGTTTTTGCGTTGAGGGTTAAAAACTTTAGATGAATAAATAGGACATCCTATACAAGGTCTCGTCAATCAGTTTTTGTTTTTAAAACAATAAGGATGCTACCCAATAAAATCGCGAAATCGAAATTTGAAATGTAGAATCGAATGCAATTATAACTTGGATTGAATATTTGATCTGAAATAAATAACTATATTGCGATTAAAATAAAATACATTGTTAATATTGTGATTATATTATATAATGTAATTAAAATAAAATTGTGTAATGTATAGAGAATAAACATATTTTTTATTACAGGTTTTTTTTTATAACTCGTGAGATGTTTCTGGCAAAACTAGCCCATGACGCCATTACATGTTTACAACCAAAACCTATTAAAATTAATTAGACTTTATGAATGTTTTCATAAAACTGTATTCGATTCCAACGTGTTTGAAGATCGTATCGATTCATATCCTGTAATCGAAATAAACAAACAATGTCCCAACACTAGTTAGCTATGACTGACATCTGTCAAATGTGGCCTTTTAGGCCGGCCCGACTATAAGTGGTTGATATTTTTAATTTTAGTTCCATTTTGAAAGATTTTAAAATGTAATAGAAGTATTTTGTATTTAATTATTATACGAGTATTTGTGTGTCGAGTGTCGGTGTACTTTAAGAGAACAACCAATATTATAATAGTGCTATTTGGATTTCTAAACTTAATTAATTTAGACTAGCTGCGCCCAGTGGTAATGAAAACCGAATCAAAATCCGTGGCATAGTTTTAATGAAATAAGCATACATAGGACGGACGCGAGAAGCAACTTTATTTTATACTATGTAGTGAAGTAGGATAGATACCTATGTAGGTATACCAAAACCTACCTAATTACCTACTGCATCAATTTGCGGTAGACATGTGCGCCGATTATAAAACGACCGGCGGCGGCGTCTGGTCGTAAAATGACAGGCGGCGGCGGCGTAGTTAGCGTGAAATCGGCGTCGGCGTTAAAAAAAAAACAAATAAAGCGTGCTGAATCACGTTTTTTAAATATAGGCTTAATAATTGTTATATTTCTTAATGAAATTCGGCATTACTTTGCGGAAATCTATGATCATAATTATATTAATTAAATATCAATATTTAGTGTTAATTCCGCTCCAATTTGAAGCTAACAAGTGAATTAAATTAAAAATTTAAAAAACCCCCAACGCAATATGTAATTAACCATTTTGTGGTGGCGGCCATCTTGGATATTAAATTTATTATAGTGTGTTGAATTCTACTAGTTAAGCCCTTTCATTTGATACCCATATTGGGGAAAAAAGTAATCCGCCATTTTGTAGCGGCGGCCATCTTGGACCGATTTCCACCAAACATGGCTAAGAACACTCTCGGCTAACTCTACTTTCAAACAAAAAAAACTAAATCAAAATCCGTTTATCCGTTCGGGAGCTACGACGCCACAGACAGACACACACACAGACACACACACACACGCACACGCACACACACACACACACACAGAGAGAGAGACAGACACGTCAAACTTATAACACCCCGTCGTTTTTGCGTTGGGGGTTAAAAAGGTGTCGCGGAATTCAAACGTTACACTATAGGTAATGTACCTAATAGTTAGCATTAATTCCACCATCGTATGCACCACCCAACCTTTCGCATATACATGCATTAAGGGTTAATAACTAATTGTTTGTTAGTTAAGTCATCATCATCTCAACCATAGGACGTTTAATGCTGAACATAGACCTCCCCTTTGGACTGCCATATATAGGTACACCGGTTGGAAGCGACCTGTATCCAGCGTCTTCCGGCGACATTTATAAGGTCGTCTGTCCACCTTGTGGGTGGACGTCTTACGCTACGTTTGCTAGTCCGTGGTCTCCACTTGAGCACTTTTCGACCCCATCGGCCATCCGCTCTATGTGCCATTTGGCCTGCCCATTGCCACTTCACCTTGCTTATCCGCTGGGCTATGTCGGTGTCTTTAGTTCGTCTAAGGATCTACCCATTCCTGATCCGATCGCGTAGAGAAACCCCGAGCATAGCTCTCTCCATAGCTCACTGAGAGACTTTGAGCTTCAAGATGAGGCCAATAGTGAAGGACCGCGATTCAGTGCCGTAAGTCGTCACGGTAACACACATTGATTGAAGACTTTCGTCTTGAGGGTTAGTTAAGTGGTTACTTGAAACTTAGACTAGACTCCTACAGGGACTTACAACGACGATGATGATGAAAACCGCTACAGGTGTTGCTACGTTTGAAATATCATACAACGAGAGATCTGACATGTTTTACGCTTCTACACGAGGCATCCTCAGAGACTGGACTCACCGACCGGACGTTGTTGTTGTTGTTGTAATATGGGTAGGGGAGTTTAATATGAAAGCCGTGTACGTGGAGGGATCATTCCGGGTTTTTCAGCGGTCGGCGTTATATTGGCCATTTTTTTTTCTTGGGGTAGGTATGTAGGTCTCCCTCGTCGATGATGGGCGCGGCGGGGATACCCACTAAAAACTGGGGGTGTTCTTGCGGACGCCATAGTGCCGGGACAGCAGGAACGCTGAGGTACTCATCCGCGGCCCCGACGGCGTTTGGTCCTAATTGACAGGAGGACACCACCTCAGTAGAGTGAAGAGGAGTTTCACCCCAAAGCGCACCACTTCGTGTGTCTGTTTGTCAGCGACGAGTAGCCCCGTACTCCGTCTAGACCTAGGAAGGGGGCTGGAGAAGGGCGTGGAAGATGCGCTTCCGATGCCTACTTCTCCAGGCACGCATCGTGAGGTCGGTAAACACTCTCGCAGAAGGAGATCGCAAAACGAGAACCGTGGTCTGAAACGATTCCTCGCTTGCAACCATGGCTCTTTCCATGAGAGTTCCTCCCCCATAAAAGCGATGAGGGTACGGCGCTCACTGACCGATGCTGGGCGCGCGTATCCACTTTGCAACCATAGAGGTGGCAAACAGGGGTCGGTTCTCTGCCGACTACGTGGTGCAAGTACTTTCCGAAGCATCAGTACCCGGAAAACACCTGCACGAGCCGGAAGGTCAAGAACCCGTACCTACTCACAGTGGACGGACCCATCAGGCAGGGAGACAACCGGGCAAAGTGGTCCCGGAAATTCCCGTCGAGGACGTGTCCAAGATATTTCATCGGGTGCTTGACCGCGATGTTATGTGACCCCGGCGTTATGTTGGGCTTTGCTAAATCCACACAGCGCCAACGATTGCCAACGAACCCCACCGTTGGCATTTGCTTGTTTGGTGTGGAACAAAATTGTAGAAAGTGGAAAACATACCCCCATACAAATATCATGCTTTTAATTTCACAAAATGTTAGTAATTAAAGTAATTAAAACTACTCGGGTAGCAATAGCAACAGGTAGTGGCAGTTGCGTGTCGACCCGCCGACAAGTTTCATTCTTTTCTATTCTTTCTACCCCTTTCAAGACGTTTATATTTATGTGAGACATTTCTTATGTCTTCAATTATTTTATTTGGATAATAATAAGCATTAAAATATTATAATTACTTTAATAAAATAAAAAAAATATCACACCGATTTCACGCCGATAAAATGATCGGCGGCGGCGGCGTGTCCAAAATGACCGGCGGCGTCGACGTGGTGTTCACGTCTAATTCGCGGTATATTTATCAATATGCGGTGTATTTTTTTTTAAATATTAATTAGTAAGTTTAAGATTTTCAAGTTTAGTGATTTTTCACAGGCGGAAAATGGCCATTCGTAAGCACGAGGTGGTCCAAAATCAATCCATAGACCTCGGCGCACTACTAAAATACATCGAGCTTCTGAATGAGCAACCAGACCTGCTCCCCATTAATGACTTAATAAGGAACTGTGTTGACATTGTTAGCACTTTAGGTAAGTTCTGGTTATTTATTCTAGGCTATAATTTTTTAATTTCATGGTAGACAGTTTTTAGGCTTTATACCTCCCTGTTTTCACTGAACATCGTGCCGGAACACGGTCACAATGACCGCTTGGCGACACGGTTTTGTCCAGTTTCAATCAATCGAGGTTTAATCAATTCACATTTTTCCTTTAGACGTATTTCATAACAATTTCCGTAATCAAACCACAGAACCCCATCGAGTTTGGGCTCATTTGATTCGTCTTGGCGAGTACTACCAAAGTACTCGCCAAGACGCTAGATTGTAATAATAATAATAAAAACCTGTTTTTAAAAAGATTTTTTAAATTTCACTTATTTGTTGTAGTGCGACATGATCCCCTGAATGTGTCCTGGGCGTTAATCCAAGAGATCGAGGAGTACTTGCTTCGTGTGGTAAACTGCCTTGAGCCAGACGTTCGTCACGAGATCATCACCGCTATTGTTGCGAAACTCAATCATTTCACTTCGGATCCACGTAAGTTCACAATTTTTATTAAGTACTATAAGCTACACTACTATATTTTCCCCATTTTTTTTTTTTTTTTTTTTTTTTTTTTTTTTATGTGATGAAGTAGAAGACGAGCAAGACGCTCTCCTGATGTTAAGAGATAACGGCTGCCCATAATCAGTACAATGTTACCTAGGATTTCACAATTATGTGAAATTCTAGGAGCACTGCACCAACGCTTCTTACTCAAGAGTCATGAGATGTGTATTGACTTCATCTTAACACTACACTGCTATACCAAAAAAATAGAAGGGGAAAAGTAACAAATTTCGGCAACTTATACGAATCCCTTGAAACTAAATTGCAAAATTTCTCAAAAAAATCATAGAAAAAAAATCAGGCAGATTTTTTTAAAAACATTACGTCTCATTGGCTTTCTTTGGAGATATCAAAATTAAGAATTTGAAAAGGGATTTCTGAAATCTCGAGGTCACAAGTGACCAAGGAAGCTTAAACTTTCACTTAACACAGGAATTTTCTGATTTTTTTTGTTAACATCTTTCTTATAATTTTTTTTTGGCGCGTGTAATATGCCGATCACATCCTTCGCCAGATTAATTTTCTCTTCAAAATGCTTAATTTCCTTTCGGAGCGAGCTGAACCCACGTTAGCCACCTAGCCAGAATAAAAAAATCTGACGTTTAAAAAGGCAAAAGCTTTTTAGTTATAATAAATAAAATGTCCAGCCAATGACGCGGTAGGTCGCTGTTTGCAGGTTGTAAATTAAAAGTTGCGTCTCGCCCTCGCTTATTAAAATCGAGCTTTATGTCGGTTTAATATATATTTTTTAAATTCACTTGTTGAAATAAGGCTAGATTATAATGTCATAGCCATGGCATGGCATAAAAAAATAAAAAAAACCTATAAAATTTTACTTATTGATAACCAGCTGCGCCGAGCGGTTATATCCGCTGTACCCCGCTGTACCGCTGTGTAGCCTATGTGTTATTCCAGGGTCTAAGCTATCTCTCTACCAAATTTCAATGTAATCGATCCACCGGTTTAGGCGTGAAAGAGTAACAGACATACATCTAGACTAGGGATGAAAATGTCCGAATGTTTCCGAAACTTTCCAGGAATACTTCCAATGTTTCCGGAAATATAGGGAAACATTGCAGGAAACTTTCCAAAATTTCCAGATTAACACTGAATTTTTGAATGCGTTTTTTTGACTACTACGGCCTTCTGGGTTTATTTTTGTTTTGTTATCATACTTATCTATCTCAAAACTATAATAAATGATGGTAATTGCCATGAATATTTAATTGACGATGGAAATATACAAAGAAAAAGTGAAAACTATGATACTGGTAACTTATGATAGCTGAACCCATATTTTTTTTTGACTTACAATTATAAAGATTATAAACAACCAAAGAGAGCATTGATACCGACTGATATAAACATAATTCATATAATTCTGTTTTAACATTAGCTCACCAAGCAGTCAGGTTATTACTTGTGAATCAATCATTGCACTGTTTCACCCTTTACATACAGACACGTGTATATACTTTCATATGAATAAGTCTATTTAACGAAGTAAAACAAAAATACAATGTTTTTTTCTTTTCCTTGGTATATCAGTTAGAAATTTAATCTTATAGTCAAAATTCTTGATTGAGTATTGTAGACAGGCACTAAGCCTACTATCCTATCAGTAGTAATTTTACTTTACTTAGCATTTTCATTAAAAAAATCAGATTTCTGATTTGGGGTTTATTCCCCATTGTTTCTGTCAAATTTGGAAAGTTTCATGGAAGTAATGGAAACTTTCGGAATATTTCCGGAAATTTTCATCCCTAATCTAGACATCCATACATTCTTACAAACTGTTACGTTTATTCCTTACATCCATACATTATTGCAAACTTTTACAATTAGGTATAATATTAGTAAGACTAGCTGTGTTTTTTTTTGCCTCTACACGAGGCATCTTCAGAGAGATGTCGACTGCTAGGGCTTGAAGTTAATATTGGAGTTTTGTTCCAGAATGCGCAGTCAGCCCGGTGACGTCGATCGTCCTGGTGGTGCTGAGCACGGACATAGAAACGTCACGAGCGGCCGCCCGCTGGCTGGTCCAACAAGGCGAAGTAGCCGGGGGACTGCGTGCCTCACTCGCTTGCCTCTACTCCTGGATGTTCCAATGGGACGGCACACCAAGCCTCGGAGACTGGGTCATGTCCATGATCAAAGCTTTGGAGGTGAGTTTTTAATTCTATCTATCTATTTAGCCTGTTTCCACCCACTGCAGGGTATAGGCCTCCTCATGGTCACGCCACACCTTCCGATCCTGTGCGAATCTCATCCAGTTTTTACCGGGGATAGACTTCATTTGCTGGAGGTCGTCTAGGTGGGTACCCCAATAGTGCCAGTTATTCTACCGCCTCAGCAGTGATGTGCAAACATACTTACTTACTGGGCTAAAGAGTCTTAACATCTTATGACTCTTGAGTAAGAAGCGTTGGTGCAGTGCACCTAGAATTTCACATCATTGTAAAATTCTAGGTGGCATTGTAGGCAGCGTTATCTCTTAACATCAGGAGAGCAACTATGTAGCCCGTCTTAAAAGAAATCGACTTCTAAGCAGGTGTTCAATGCAACTGTTTTTTTATATGTTTGTTACGCGATTTCTCCGTTAATTTTGGACCGATTTTTTAAATTCTTCTTGTAATCGCAAGGGCATACTTTTGAGGAGGTCCATTGTCAACAGTCATATTATGTACGTTTTTATAATAAAATCCCTAAGGAGCGGACGGGGCTCACAGAAGGTAAATTTAAAAGCCATGTTGAAGCCATAATATTACAAAAGAAAGCCCATTATAAAATAAGCCAATACATAGAAGACAAAGATTCCTGGAAACCTCTAAAAAAGTCGGAATACGCTATCAAAGTTTTACACTTGGAATATCTTTTGAATCATAGAGGCATCTATGACCCAGTGCTCTCGCAACGCCATTAACAGACAAAAATGGCGTCACATCGCTAAATCCATCGGGAAAATCCTTGCAGAAGACCGAGCATCAGACCAACCACGACCACTCTGACAAGAGTGTACGACTTAGAAGATCTTTTAAATGGATCACTAAATCGAAAAAGTTTTTTAGAAACCTGTCCCTCATTTTAAAATACCTATTTAATGATACCCCATATGATGGGATCAGACAAAAAAATCATTCCCATCTTACATGTTTGGGATGTACCCTAAATTTAATTATTTTGTTGTACCATTCCCTTACCCTCACTATTGCCCTTATCTGTGCAAAATTACTGCTTTCAAAGACTCATAGTTTCTCCGTAAAGCCGCGGACGGACAGACGGTCATAGCGAAACTATAAGGCTTCCTTGTTCACAACGGAAGCCTAATAAAAAGGAATGATCGATTTATGGCAATAAGAGGGTGATGTTATAGGTATAATACGTGGGTGGTTCTTTTAGAACCAGAAATCTGTAGGATGTCAGATACAATGGGAGGGTTATTTCTTGTAGGGCCCTTGTCACGTTGTCCAAATGCATCATACGGTCACGCTGGGGCCAATAATCAGATAAGAGTTTAAGGGTGTAAAAACTAAAAACATATTATATAGGACCTCAATTTTTTTCTCCCTATTCCTTGTGCGCCGTAAGTCCGTTTCTATTCTTTCTATCCTTACATTATAAATGGTGTGACATACCTACCGGCTTTTATGTATAATACAACAAGTTACCAGTGAATGTGACGGTTCACGGAAATTTATTCATAGAAAATCACTTGTTTTCTCATCTTTCGTTTAGTAAATCGATTACTTATATATACAATTCTTGAGTGATCAAATTCCAATCGGATTCCTAGACCCTGGAAAGAATATAAGACAAGATTATTATGTCGCTCTTTAACACGGGCTAAGCCCGGGCCTTTTTATAGGCGTACACGGAGACAAAAAGTCCAACGCGCAGAGGCCCTTTTGAGCTTTTAATATAAATGTAATGGATGACACTTATTGGAGTCTGTCTGTGAGTCCATCCATAGAAAATGGGCTCAAAGGCAGTCTCCGCCAAGTGACAAGACTATTGCTAATTAATGGAAACTACTTGACCTAGGCTATGGATGTGTATTCTAAATGGATGGTTAATGAGGCTATTGCTAGGACTACGGCACCTGCCACTTCCGTCCCATTAGGAAATATGAAGGCAGGTGATGACTCGCCACTCACTAAACGGGCCCCCATAAAGGCCGGCATTACATAGCCGACGAGAAGGGCAACGTTGGTGCAAGTGGCTGGAGGGGGAGAGGTGTCCCTGGACTTTAAACACGTAGGCCAACTCGCCACTTATGCTTCACATCCTCCCTCCGAGCGAAAAGATTATTATTATTATTATTTTTTTATATAATAATATTCATTGTGTGGGTAGTTACGCATGTAACGGCCCACACAAAATATAAAGGAAAACTTATTTATCATTGAAGGACATTTATTGAAATGGGATATTTACGTGAGTAACCGTGTAACTTGGAGGAGTCGATCGCCTTCTGCGTATCGCCCTATTGTATTGCTTATAAATAGCCGCTTGCTGCTTGACGAAGCTAATAAACTCTTTGAACGTATCATTGCTCATCGTCACGTTAAGCATTTAAGTGATAATAGCCCGAATCTTTCTGAACGCCAATTCGGTTCCCGGACGGCTCGTTCAATAAATGAGGTTGTGAGTTTAGGTGGTGTGTTGATGGCAGTGTTATTAGATAGGTATTGCTAACGCATTTAACTCTCTCTCTTGGGCGTGTATTACAGAAGCTCTCAAATATCATCAAGTGCCTCTCTATCTGAGTAATATACGTACATACCAATCAGATAGGTCCGTCATTTATCCAATTGCAAATAGGTATGTACGTGGGCATGAAGAAAATGTCTTCGGCTGGGTACTGGGGATTGAGAAGTTATTTACCTCGTGGAGCAAATATTATATGCTATGCCGTTGACACCTGGTAGAGTTTGTAGATACCCTTTTAGTCCTTTTAGGAGTGGCCTGATTGGGCTGACGCGGCGAGCGCAGAGTTCATCACCCATCTATGGAATCTGCTCGGAAACGGCTTGATCGTTTTTCGTGAAATTTTGTAGTAATTTTGTGTTGTTTTTATGAAATAGGTTTATTGTATTTTTCAGAGTCGGCTAGTATTGTTAAACTAGGTACACAATGTAACGTAATATTACTTCTGTTTAGGAGTGCGTTGTGTGTTTGTGCTTTTTCTTTGGGTGCCATCTTCTACCAAAGTTTGGCGACCATCGTGGCAATTTGAAACCTCGACACATCTATAAACTCTAAACAGAGAACGTGCTCTTGCAGTGGCTACAGATTTCTTCGACGTCCTAGATTTATATTACCCTGTATATCTTCCAGAAGAATGAATTGTAATAACAAAATATATTTGTGCAATTGGCACATGATGCCAATTGGTTAATCCTTAATAGATGTCCCGCGGTTTCACCGGCATAAGTCCCAATTATGTGGAAAAAATGGGGTCAAAAGTAGCTTATAATAATGTGTTTTCCAGGTTTTAAGCTACTAATCGGTTCAGCAGATTTTGCGCGAAAGAACAACACACATACGCATCTGTTCACATTCTCAAATTGACATTAAAAATATTGACTATTTAATTTTAAATTATCAATACGCACATACCTACAAACTTTCACCTTTATAATATTAATAGAATATGAGTATATACCTTACATTTTATTACCTTACATACCCGCACACGAAAACGTTCGGTTACAATATTAGTAGTGGGCTAAATTAACTAGCGGGTGACAGGTGAATATGCTGCTCACAGATTTGATACCGCTAAAGGGCATTTACTAAATACGAGTGGGTTTGGCAGATAACTAGGAAGGGGATGCAAATCGAATCTTGACCAAAGCGGTATATTTGATGCAAATACGGATGATTCGCTTTGATTTAGTTGATAAACCTGGGCGGGTAGTTGAAGTTACATTATGGCTAGCTGCACTTGGTGGTTTTATGTGCTGAAAAGTAGCCGAAATATTATTCTAGGGTCTAAACTACCTGCCGCGGATGAGTACTTAGGCGTTCTCGCAGCCAAGACAATATAATGGCGCTCCGCTGCAGCACGCCCAGGTTTATGTTAGGCAGAGACTGCCGAGTGTTCATTCTTCCCCGTTGTACCACCGTGCACCCCCTCGCAGCCCGTTGTGCTTTGTTACGTCAGAACTGCGACTTTTAATTATTTCTGGTGATTTGGATTTTTGTGGTTGGAAGGGTAGGAAAAAGGAATATCCACTGTATGAATGAGGGTGTAAACCCTTTAGTCTCGGCAAAAATAGCTCACAATGGCGGACGCTGTGTATGAGTGAGTGTTCAAAAAGTTATCATGTGTAAGAAAAATCAAAGTTGCCATCATAATAATATTTTAACATCGTTAAGATCCGGCAACACTGATAGTGCCGTTGGGGCATACTATGGCGTAAATGTATGAGTACGACCGTGCACGTACACGCGTGATGGTCGTACTACGGGAGCATCTTACAGTTTTTCATGACATTCTGTCCAGTATGTTTTTTTCTTACGTGATGTGAGTGTGAAGTTAGGTAAAATATTTTATAAAACGTGATTTTGTTTTGTCAACAGGAAAAAGAGCGTTTCGACGTGCTCATCGAAGCGTCCCTGGAAAATTTGGGCAATCTAATATCCATCATGGCTTACCCAGGGACTATTCGCCGGTCCAACGCAGACGTCATAATGCACGTCTTAGCGTCCTTGCGCGAATCGAAAGAGGCTTTAGATGTTGTAAGTATCATTTTTTGCTGCTTCCTTCTAAGGTTTTTTTTTTTATTTTAATGACTTATAGTTAATTTTTAACACTCGCATTTCAAGTCGTATCCTCGCTCTCGACTCTGCTCTACTCAACGTTATTCGAGGAAAATTTCGAAAAAAATTGGCGTCTGTTTAAATATGAATTCACCTCTTTTTAACCCCCGACGCAAAAACGACGGGGTGTTATAAGTTTGACGTGTCTGTCTGTCTGTCGGTCTGTCTGTCTGTCTGTCTGTCTGTCTGTCTGTCTGTGTGTGTGTCTGTCTGTGGCATCGTAGCTCCCGAACGGATTTTGATTTAGTTTTTTTTTGTTTAAAAGTAGAGTTAGTCGAGAGTGTTCTTAGCTATGTTTGGTGGAAATCGGTCCAAGATGGCCGCCGCTACAAAATGGCGGATTACTTTTTTTATTCACGACCCCATCAATATGGGTATCAAATGAAAGGGCTTAACGAGTAAAATACATCGCACTATAATAAATTTAAAATCCAAGATGGCCGCCATCACAAAATGGTGAATTACATATTGCGTTGGGGGTTTTTTATATTTTTAATTTAATTCACTTGTTGGACAAGCTCTTAGAGAAGTCGACATGGTTACCAGTTACCACATACCACACCAGTCGACATATATGTACACTTTCACATACACGTTTTTCAAACAGTACCTTCAAAATTAAAAACTGTACAGCTAGGGCGAGTTTTTCACGTATAAAATGAAGTATATAACCGATGTATCTTGGTCTTCCAACCAGGTCGCTCCACGCGTGGACCGAGTCCTCACAGAGTTGGCCTCAGACAGCGGCCAGTTCAGCCGGCAACTGCTGCAGAACATCGTGGACATTCTATCCTGCATGGTCAACAATGTCAATAAGGACTCTTACGCTGGAGTGGTTAGTGAATCCAACATTTTTCACTTTTTTCACAGACGCTTATTTAACTTGTAACTTGTAATGTCTGTGCGGATGGATGTACGTATGAATGCGAAGATGTGAGAATGATGTATGTGTGGATGAATGTCTAAGTATGTATAGATGTACGGATGAATATGTATGAAATATTTATGTGTGTGCATGAATTTCATACACACACTATCAATATCTATGTATGGATGGATGTATAATGTAAATTAAATGGAGATGTATGTATGGATGTTTGTGTGGATGGGATGTATGTAAGAATATATGTATGAGTATATAGATGAATGAATGTATGCATAAATGAAAATGTACTTATGTATATAAATATATGTATGTAGTATGAATGGATGTTTGTGTGGATAGTGGATGGATGTATGTATGAATCTATCTGTGTATGGATGGAAGTGTATGAATATGTATGCAGTACGGATGGATGTATGTACTAACACTTTTCAGAATGTTTGCTCTTGTATTCTTTTTTAGGTCAATTTTTCATGAAGTTTCATGTTAGTTTGAATGTTGTCAATTAGTTAAAATTTGCTTGTAAGAACACGGCCACCCTAAGGGTATGTCTAAATTTAACTTTATTAATATGTATTATTCCGTCATTTAGTTGACATTTAAGAGGTAAATGCGAAATTTCGTGTAAATGTGGGTGTTGACAGTTGACACCTACGCAAAATCTTGGAAACTGTTTATCACGAAGTGCGAGAAAGGGATTTATCCCGCCTTCTAGTTTTGACTTATATCTTCGACCGCATCACAACTTAATATTTTAATTATATTAGGCGAGATCGTGGTCAAAGGCTAACCTGTCTTCTATACATATAATAAAATCGAAAGTTTCACTTTGTTCTATGTGAACCTTTACTAAGGCGAACATTGTCTGCTCCATATAATCTAAAGGCCACCACGAACTCGCTTGCGCGATCTAGATTATTTCCAAATGGCGTACTAGATGGTGTTAAAATAAAAAAAGTATACATCATAATGTTTGTTCTCCGCTCACGCGAAAACTACTCAAAGGATTATGATGAAACCTTACAATAAAATAGCTCACACATCAGAAAACACATAGGTTATTGTAAAAGATCAAATTTAGTACCGAAGACATTTAAAAAATAATAATTGAGGGCCACTTCAGCAGTGGAAAAGTTCGACCGCGCATCACACCGAAACTACTATACATATTTAAACGAAACTTAGCATGCACACACATCATGGTCTGGAATAACATCATATGCAGTATTTGAGTTATTTTTGGGGTAGACTTCCTTTGCAGGGGGTCGTCTAGGTGGGTACCCCAACAGTGCCAGTTATTCTACCGCCTGAGCAGTGATGTGCAAACATTACTGTGCTCCGGTAGGAGGGCACTGTAGCTAGCAAAATTACTGGGCTAAAGAGTCTTAACATCTTATGACTCTTGAGTAAGAAGCGTTGGTGCAGTGCTCCTCGAATTTCACATAATTGTGAAATCCTAGGTAACATCAGGAGAGCGTCTTGCTCGTCTTCTACTTCATCACATAAAAAAAATATGCAGTATTATTCCCGATACATATAAATTCGATACGGTTCCAATATTAGACGGTAATAGGACGGTAGGGGTATAATGCAATAAATGCGTCATCCGATTTCGAATTCTCTCCTTTGTGATACAAGAACATTATTATCACTGTGGCTAATGTAAATATTAGAACCTCCTCCTGGTTTGAAATCGGTTTAAAAAGGAAATTGTTGCGGCCTTAAATACTCATCGGATAGATAGATAGATTAAATTCGCTCCACTGAGTATCGTCACTGTAGTTTAGTTGGTTGACCGTTCGATACGGTGCGCTCTACAAACACCGAGTTCGAGTCCGGTGAGGCGGTTGGAAAGTTTTTGCATTAATAATTACTTTCAATTTTTGAAAATTATAATCTGGTGTTTTCATGAACCATTTCGGATAACTTTAGTCGCAGTTTGGAGTCCTTTTCACGAAAGAGGTCCCGTGGAATTTTGTGGAACTAAATTTAATTTTATCGATTATTACTTGACTTTATATTCTAAATAATTTTTATTTGTTAGATAAAATAAATACCTATTTAATTAAGAAATTAAATATGAGATAATATGAAGAGTTAATATTTTATTTGATGTTATAGACATTTTAACTTTTAAAATGATAATGGCGCCCCGCAAAAAGTGCTTCTTTCGTGAAAAGCACTCTCGAACCAGATTTGGTATCCTTACACAACACGCCATCTATTGACGAGCGGCAAAACTAAAACAGTTTGTCAATATGACTAAGTCGTGTGTAGGATGTGGGAGATTCCTATCGGCGCAAGAGGGCGCTAAATGCAACAAGTGTTCAGGAAACTTTGAACTTCGGAAAAAAAAAATCAACGTTTGCCCAAAAATATATATTCAACGCGGGCAAAGCCGCCGGTACAGCTAGTAAAGAATAAAAAAGGTTACTTAGATTTTGGAACATAATATTTGGATCGATCCTTTCATATCCGAGTGTAGAGATCTGAGCTTGATAGGTATCTAGGAAAACGCAGCACGACCTTAAATAAATTGCAACATCACGAGTAAACTAAGAATACAGCGAACGTTGCAACTCTGACGGATTCAAAGGATTAGTGCGGCTCCTTAGCTCGATTTTGTATGGATGTATGACCCGGAGCGGCAGAAAGCATGAAACTTGGCATGCGTATAGCTTTACCGTTCATAAGAAGAAATTTTAGTAGAAACACCCCCCCCCACGACAATGTTTCCACCTCTCCCCCCACTTTTATGTCCCTTTTTTAGTTTTTTGAGTTTTTCTTGAAAACTATGAGAGCTAGAATAAAAATGTCAAGGGAAAGTTCCGTAAAATCCGTAAATCGATAGCTAACATAAATGCCAACAATAAATATTATGACATCTGCCCACCTAAAGTGTCAGCTCTCCAAACTCCAAATGGAGTTATTAAGCATCAAAATTGACTTCGTGAATTCTTTTCGTGCACCAGTAGCGTTGAATATATTTTTCAAACCATCATACCTCCAAGGACATTATTGTACAAAATTTAGTAGGCAATTCATATATAACAGATACTTTTATTTGGCCAATTAGTTTTTGAGAAAAATAAGGAAAACTATAATTTTTCTATCAAAAAATTCGTGGCCCCCTTTGCTAAAATAATTTTTTTTGGCATTAAATATAAAAAAAATTAATTAAAAGTTATATGTTATTTAATCTACATAATATAGGCTATATTAGGATATTTTTTAATTTGAAAAAATACTAACAGTGTAAAATATACAGTGACTTGAAACACCAAAAAATTGGTATATTTTTTCATTTCTAGTTTTTTTTCTAAACATAACGCCACCAATACCGTTGTTTTATATCAGAAATGAAATCTTCATTATCGGTTTATCCGAAATTGACACCGAAATTTTTCTCGTGGCTCTACATCGTCTCCCAGAGTTAATTAAATGGAGAAAGGTGGCACGGCCCCTTTTGCCCCCCTTCCTTGCTGCCAGAGGAGGTGATAGGGGGGGTTTTCAATCTTAATCTGCTTATTTGGAGATAAGGAATCATTGTGCCAAGTTTCAAACCTCTGCATGAAAACGACATGTTTTGCGCCCAGAGAACGTCTTATATGGAATTTTGGAAATTATTCAAAAAAGAAATAAATCATATTTTTGAAATTATAAATCCTGGCAATATATATAAACTTTCCCTTGCCATTTTTATTCTAGCTTTCATAGTTTTCAAGAAAAACTCAATAAACTAAAAATAGGGACATAAAAGTGGGGGGGAGAGGTAGAAACATTGTCGTGGGGGGGGGGGGGGGTGTTTCTACTAAAATTTCTTCTTATGAACGGTAAAGCTATACGCATGCCAAGTTTGATGCTTTCTGCCGCTCCGGGTCATACATTCGGCTAAGGAGCCGGACTAATCCTGTAAAACGGAAATAACGTGTTCCTCTCGAAACATACATATAACTATTAGTAACTAGGAATCAGAAATTGCAACCTGCAAGCTAAATTAATACTTAATACGTGTCCCAAGTACCTACATTCTACGCCTCGCTTCAACGTTGTGCGATCGTAGTTCGTAGTTGAGGCCTTTTCATATGGGGCGAGTAATCGACATCTACCCGTTTATTGATATAGAATCTATCTTGTATGTACTTGTACGAGATCTTCCTTTTGACGAACTCAGACTTAATTACTGACAGGAGGTTATGCGCTTATACTTTACAGATTTTTGTAGAATTCAATTAGTGACTAGGTTAGGGCTTGTTAGTTTCCGAATAGTCCATGTAAAGGGATGGTGCTTTGAAAGCGGTCAAAGCTCAAGGCAAAATTTTCGTTCTGCGCATTTATTTCTAAACTATTCTAATTAAATTTTCTTGCGTATACCATGTTACAAGAAGTAGGTTCTAAATACGAAACAAACATAAAACTACAGGTTAAAAAACTAGTGACCTTATCTCTAGAAATATCTTACAGACCATTTATGATTGGAAAGAATTTTGAGAACATTTTTTTTAAATACGAGTAAGTTTGTAAATTCCTCTCTGAAATGGTTTCTTCAATTGAAAAGCTATGAGTTTCTGTCTGGCTTTGATATTTCTCTCTGCTAAAATATTTTGCCGTGATGCAAATTGCCTGAAGGGGAAACTGTCCGTGCAATTATTGGACTTCATTATAAAGCCTGTCTATCGAGCGCAGTCAAATGTTGCATGGGGCTTTATCGATGTTAATAAAAGTAGAGCCTTGATTTCGATGTTAACTACGATTATATTAGGCGCTATTGCAAATAGTGTTTTTAATGAGCGTTATTTCGAACTATCCACACATTAAAAATAATTATATCTACTCATTTTATTATTAAGCAGAACACTGTTTTTCCCAGGCCTTTATCACAAAGGCAATGCGGGAGTGCCGCTGAGTCCCTGTCACCCGACCGGAGGGCACGCACTACACGCGTTTTTCAGCGGACAACAACATAATGTCTACTGTCTACCCTAATGTACGAACAATAAGTTAATTAAATATAGTAGCAGACTGATCCTAGTCTGCCATCTAAAGGATGGTCTCATGTTACGTTGAAAACAATGACGGTACCATCTTTTATTTATGCCTCAGTGCTTTGTCTCATCCCTATTATCCGATTTGACAATTTCTGAGTGCCGAGTGGGCGTGCTCGTCGCCGTATATACAGGTAGATAACACCTTGATACGTAGGTACAGATTCTTATAGTTCGATATCATTTCACTAGAGGTTGTCTTTGAACAATACAATACTTTGTCTATAAATATGGTCTGAGTTAATATTTACCCACAATGACTATGAGATTGCTGCGATCGGTTCTAGATTATTTTTTTAATTATGTTGTCGGACAATGTAAATTTGGGTTATAGTGTGTATCGCTCACTTGTAAGTTAGTCGTGGGTCAGTGCTCCAGTCATATATGAAGTGATTTGTGAAGTTATTTTTTGGGTGTAACAGTGCTTTCTTTTTTCCCCAATTTGAGTGTTTTGTGGACATGGATCTAGACCTAGACAGGCGCCTCAGGGTAATTTTACGTGTTAGAGCACTTCCGCACTAGTTCCGATCCAAATCTGATCCGAGAACGTTATGACGCATGGAGGATCGAATCTGGATATTGCATTTCGCACAACCTTCGGTCTAAATCCGTCATGACTGTCTTTGTACAAATACTCTGTATACTTTGATCCGTTATCGGTCCGTCATTATGTGCATCCGCTAGTTAAGGCGGCTGCGAAACCCCTTAAAACTATTCCAAAGACGCGACGCACGGAAATCGAATGACTATAGTGCGTAAACTACCATACTAAGTGTTTTAAGGCTAAGCCGGCCCGGATTCGGACGGATTCGGATTGGATGTAGTGCGGAAGCACTCTTATTTGGTTGTTAATAACGATGAGGCTTATGTTCGAAGTTAATTTAAGAAAAACATTTTCACTCTCTATTTAAACATGAACCAGAAAAACGATACTAAAATTGTTACTACACACGACCCGCCCTTGCGTTCCAATACCATTAAACATTTAAGCCCCCTCTTGTTTGTTTTTTTAAATGACCTTCGTCTCTGATTGAGAATTGAGACCTCTACAGTTTTACCGGATGTGAGCACCCTCTTGTACCACTGTCTATTAAAGAAAATTCCATTAAAATACGTTGCGTATTTAAAAGAAAAACTATGCTCACAGACAGGGGAGCGACTTTGTTTTCACCGTCCTGACTCCTGACGCGAAATCCTGGTATTTGTTAATCAATATGAAATGTTATACGCAGTGACATTTTGTCTGCTCCAATGTATCGGGACTGAATACCGAGAAGCGTAATCAAAGGACCGAATGCTTAATTAAATGCAGTCACAGTTGTCAGTTTTTCGGCAGTTACTTTTTACTTTGTTACTTATTGATTTCTCTCGCAGTTGGAATTTTTTAAAGCTTTAGCATGTATGATAAAGCACCTGCTATCTACATGATGTTAATTGTTTATAACCGATCGTATGTTTATTATAAAATAGGTCTTAATATTACAGGTATGTAGCTATAATATGGTGAAAATATAAATGAGTTTGTGTCGTAAGGTCGGGTTACTTCAGCTCTTTGAGGGTATTTTAACTCAAAGAAAACATTTAATATAATATTCAAGCTTTGCAGGCGTAGACACAGGTAATCTACTATATAAAAATAAGTCGGGTTTTCCTCCCTGACGTTATAACTCTAGAACGCATGAACCGATTTCCACGGTTTTGCATTCGTTGGAAAGGTCTCGGGCTCCGCGAGGTTTATAGCAAAGAAAATTCAGGAAAAATTTCAAAAGAAATAAAAAAAGTAAAAATAATATAATAATATTCAATTGGAAACCACGCGCGTATTGGGCAAATGTCAACAGCAGGCATTTGTCTTTAAGGTGGTAATGGCCGTGTCGGCGCGGAGGATATTGATAAGTTTTATTGCAACCTTATTTCGAATTAATACTGGCAACGTAGTAGCCAATGGCTCTCCTTGGATGAATACAAAAAAAAAAGCGTGTTCTTGGGCAAATTTTTATTAAATTTCAACAGCAGGCATTTGTCTTTAAGGTGGTAAGTTGAACTGTGTAAATTATGTGGATCGTGAATTTGAGGTTAAATAGGGATGAAAATAAATAAAATAAATGAACGCTAATCAGAGCGCGTGACGTCACACCATTGGCTGGACCTTACGCTTCCTATGAAATGTTCCTGATTTCGATACATTTTAATTATTCATAACATAAAAACCACTGAACCGATTTTGATGCAACTTATACTGTGCCCTTAGTTGGTCCATACTTAAACCAAAAATAAAGTCAATAACTAAAATGTCTCATAAAGAAATTACACATGAGAAATTATGAGGTGTTAAAAAGTTATTTAATATGCTAACTTTTAAAATTTGCGATAGTGGCGCCCCGCAAAAAGAACTCCTTTCGTGAAAAGCACTCTACCACAGATAAAAGAATACTAGACTCTACCTAGCAGTTACGGTTTCCGATTGAGCTGAAATTTCGCATACCGGCAATCGGATGACAATGCAATAATTTTATGACATGGAAGTGATCTGAAGTCTGATGATGGAGCTGAAAGGTGGTCATAGGAACCGCGTAAACAAAAGACAAAACCTCATGGAGTTTGGGTCCATTTGATTCGTCTTTACGAGTACTTCGATACTATATAGTAATCAGGATCTGATGATGGAGCTGGAAGGTGGCCATAGGAATTCCGTGATTAAAAGACAAAACCCCATCGAGTTTGGGCTCATTCGATTCGTCTTGACGTGTACTTTGATACGATATAGTAACCAGGTCTGATGATGGAGCTGAAAGGTGGCTATAGGAACTCCATGATAAAAAAACAAAACCCCATCGAGTTTTTGCTCATTTGATTCGTCTTGATGAGTACTTTGATAAGATATAGTAACCAGGGTCTGATGATGGAGCTGGAAGGTGGTAACAGGAAACGCGTAATTAAAAGACAAAACCCATCGAGTTTGAGCTTATTCGATTCGTCTTGGCGAGTACTTTGATACGACATAGTAACCAGGGTCTGATGATGGAGCTGGAAGGTGGCCATAGGAACTCCATGATAAAAAGACAAAACCCCATCGAGTTTGGGCTCATTTGATTTGTCTTGATGAGTACTTTGATAAGATATAGTAACCAGGGTCTGATAATGGAGCTGGAAGGTGGTAACAGAAAACGCGTAATTAAAAGACAAAATCCATCGAGTTTGGGCTCATTTGATTCGTCTTGACGAGTACTTTGATACTATATAGAAACCAGGGTCTGATGATGGAGCTGGAAGGCAGCCATAGGAACTCCGTGATTAAAAGTCAAAACCCCTTCGAATTTGGGTTCATTTGATTCGTCTTGAGGAGTACTTTGATACTATATAGTAACCAGGGTCTGATGATGGAGCTGGAAGGTGGCCATAGGAACTCCATGATTAAAAGACAAAACCCATCGAGTTTGGGCTCCTTTGATTCGTCTCGAGGAGTACTTTGATACGATATAGTAACCAGGGTCTGATGATGGAGCTGGAAGGTGGTAACAGGAACCACGTAATTTAAAGTTAGCATTATTACACGATATCATTTTATATTGCTAAAACTTAAATTATAATAAGGCGAATTTGTATTTTTGTCGAATTTCGTCGTTACACGGTCTTTTATATTATTATTATTCTATTTTTAATACCTAATATTAAAAAAGAAAGGATTTAACGTTAAAATGTGATTACACAAAAAAATCACATAATGATCCGCAGAACCAAACGCCCAAACCCAAACCCAAAGTTCCCAACAGTTCAAGTTCTTTGGGTTCCGCTTCAAAATGGGACCTCGCGGCCCAATTTCCGTTAAACCTTAGACTTTAGACCTTAGACTTTTTTTAAAATATCCTAATACAAGAACTTTAACTTTAAGTCGAAAAAATACACCCGTTTATCCTTCAAAAAATGTTTTGACCCTCTGAATAAATCAATATTCATAGAGAACTTGCCGTTACCCTATGTTTATGAAATTTGGCATACCTTAACATATATTTTAAATACGGGATAAAATCTGAAAACTTTTAATCTACTATATAAAAATAAGTCGGGTTTTCCTTCCTGACGCTATAACTCCAGAACGCACGAACCGATTTCCACGGTTTTGCATTCGTTGGAAAGGTCTCGGGCTCCGTGAGGTTTTTAGCAAAAATTCAGGAAAAATTTCAAACGAAGCCATCTGGTGGCGAAACGGAGTTCGCCGGGTTTGCTAGTTGAATATAGTTTGAACGAAGCGCAATGGAGGTAACACGAAATTGGATAGATTGAGAAATATGAATAATTTTTAATTTGCGTATCTTTATTTACTAAGTTGGAATTATTAATTAGATTTATAATAATAAACTTAAAATTACACGTTTGGGAAAAATATCTTACAATTGGCAGTCTTATCGCTAGTAAGTTACTATATTAAGCCAAAATATAAAATAATAGTTTCCCCTTCACGCGTGAAATATTGAATCAATTGAAATTTGGTTACTGGCCTGAAATACAATTAATAAATAAAGTACCTACAGTGCAGTGCAGATTTACTAGAAATTTCCATTTTCCACCCTTATATTCTCTCCTCCATACATATTGGGAAATCCATTTCGATATTGTTTAATCCCGTAGGCCGTAGCAATGCTAATCTAGTAAATTCATAACCATTGTTACAGATTTGCGTACCTATAGAATGTTAGCAATTTTGGTGGCACACATCTATCCGAATAGATTTACGTTAATAAAGAGAAAATAGCGAGTATATTTTAGTTAATGATTAAAAAGAGCTTATTTATCCTAGCAAGATTATAAAGGTGTCCCATTTAGCGATAGAAGGCAGAAAAATGTTAACACCTTGTGATTTTGCCAGTGTCGAGTATACGTACAGTGTCTTAGTAGAGTTTCAAGTGACGTACGTACATTGTCAACAGGTGCTGTGCCTCCAAGAGCACATGGCATCCCGCGGCTGTGAGTACTTGCAACTGATACCGTGGCGCGCGCGTGCCCCTACAAACAAGCCGGCGTCTGCCAAACCACTTGTGAAGAAGGTCGGCCTCGCTAACTTGGGGAACACCTGTTACATGAACAGCGTGATGCAAGCCCTACTTCTCACCAGGCAGTAAGTGTATTATGTTATTGTTTATCCTATCCGTAGAATAGTCATGAAAAATTACAACTTTAAAAAAAGTGCAATTTAATGTAATATTTTTAGCGCTCCAGGCTCAAAAAAGTATGGACAATATTTGTAAAAGTCATTGGTCACTTTAAATTGCTCGTCTTTAAAGTAGTGATTTTTCAGATGGGTCTTTGTACTTTGTTCTACGGATATGTCGTATTATTTTCAGCCAGGTTAGTCCCACTGTTGGGCAAAAGCCTCTCTTCCCTCTTCTCGGCGCATTATTAAGGCTTGTTCAAACATGAGTGATATTTGCTACCGCCTGAATTAGCGTAACAAATCATAATAATCATAAACATCTTTATTGGTATAATAAATACAGGTCATAAAATATAGTACAATGTAAATAATTATTATTCATTTAAAACATTTAGAATCGTCGTGTATATATAATTATAAATTACAACGTTATTCTCTAACCATAGTCTGCACTGAAATATCTAGCGCGATATTTTCTGCTACACAGCGCAGCGGTAGCTAATATCGCCCAGGTGAAGAGGCCTTTACAGTTTACAGTAATAACATTAAAAGCAATAGCGATAGAAGACACCCTTCAGATAATATTGAAGGTCTTTTAATGTATTAGATTTTCAATAGGTACCTATACTTACAGTCTGTGGAAGAGTTCCTAGGCAGCTAAAGTGGGTAGTGGGTCGATATTTCCCGGCCGATCGTTTCACCTTCCCACACATTATAGGTACTCTAACGATGTCGACAGAGAGACGCACGATCGCGCGGAAAAGCCGGAACGATCTTCATTTTGCTGCCCGTGTCCGTTTTATAAGTTCGAAAATTCGAAGATTACCTACAAAAAATCCTTCAAGCACCGTGACCGCTTTTCGGCGGCAGTGTGGCTTCAGCTTTAATTCGACGGAATTAAAACGGAAAAGATATTTGACTCCCTTTTTTTAATACTTTTTAATTTTTTTAAACAATGTTTCATAAGAGTCATTGTTGTTGTAATGTGTGTTCATTACTCTAAGACGCCGGATTTTTTTTTATTACTAACGGCACACTTCCCAGGTCCCATTAAAAATTTGTCGAAATCGGTTTCGTAGTATCGGTTTTTTTAGTTTGATCAAAATAATTTTTATATTAAAGTAAATTCTTCGGCGTAAGACAGGGAGACGTTATCTCACCGAAACTGTTTACTGCCGTAATGGAAGACACCTTCAAGCTCCTGGAATGGCAAGGACTTGGCATCAATATCAACGGCGAATACATCACTCACCTTCGGTTTGCCGACGACATCGTAGTCATGGCAAAGTCGATGGAGGAACTCAGCATGATGCTCGATAACCTCAACCGAGCTTCACAACGGGTGGGCTTAAAAATGAACATGGACAAGACGAAGCTTATGTCAAATGCCAATGTTGTGCCCACCCCAATATCTGTTGAAGGATCGGTACTCGAAGTTGTAGACTCGTATATCTATCTAGGACAAGTAGTCCAATTAGGTAGGTCCAACTTCGAGAAAGAGGTCAACCGCCGAATCCAACTCGGTTGGGCAGCGTTCGGGAAACTACGCAATGTCTTTTCGTCCGATATACCTCAGTGCCTCAAGACGAAAGTCTTTGATCAATGTGTGTTACCAGTGATGACTTACGGCACCGAAACGTGGTCCTTCACCATTGGCCTCATCTCGAAGCTCAAAGTCGCCCAGCGTGCTATGGAAAGGGCTATGCTCGGGGTTTCTCTACGAGATCGAATCAGAAATGAAGAAATCCGTAGACGAACTAAAGTCACCGACATAGCCCGGCGGATTAGCAAGCTGAAGTGGCAATGGGCAGGCCACATAGCGCGCAGAGCGGATGGCCGATGGGGTCGAAAAGTGCTCGAGTGGAGACCACGGACTAGCAAACGAAGCGTAGGACGTCCACCCACAAGGTGGACAGACGACCTTATAAAGGTCGCCGGAAGACGCTGGATGCAAGTCGCTTCCAACCGGTACATATGGAGGTCCAAAGGGGAGGCCTATGTTCAGCAGTGGACGTCCAATGGCTGAGATGATGATGATGATGAAATTCTACGAATGTATGTATATTTCGTTTGTCATATTGTACGGATGAGAGGGGTGCGAATTGAGAGGAGCCTTAAAAGCGAGCTAGAAGACGATTTGTTATTATCTTATTTTATCTGTTTTTAAAGATAAATTCCTTAAGATTCTTCGGACATAATTTCTAATCTGTGCCTCGGAGCTCTCGCGTAGTCTAGATAATTTTCATAGTGACTTATTTTTTTAAAAGTTGTAGAATTTTCTACGTTGTTTTTCATATTTTTCATTCTCTCGGTTTTCTTTCTTTTCGGTCTCTCATTATTTTTCTAAGGTGTTTACATTATTTTTCAAGGAAGTTCAAAGTTCGATGTAATTATAAATTTAAAGAAAACACCACTCTTGTTAAAAAAAGTACTAAGCAAAGAACGTGAAAGAGTAAAAGCTGCTGCCGAGTTGTTTTATTGGGTAAATCCGTGCGACTGCACGGGTATACCCAACTAGGACGACTGTATGTCCTGCACAAGGAGTCCTATATAACCGTATCCTCGACAAGACGGCAGAGTACGCGAAAAGCGTTTTTCTTGGCGAAACAAAGATGGTTAGCCGACCAGCTAATCACATAATTCGTCATGTCTCCTAATAAAATGTTAAATCTTATGTAGCTAAAATCCAAAAGTAAGTTATTAACATCGTCAGTTATTGACATGCATCGAAACAATGTATAAGCTTTTACATTGTTTTTATGTAGAGGCACATATATGCCCTATGACCCATAGGTACAATGTGGATCTAGTGTAATTTCATACCATAATCTAGACACGCGGCAGCGAGTCAAGCCAAGTTCAAGCAAAGGAACTGGCGACCGCGCCGTGTGTTATATTACACGAACCGTCCAAAGCGCGTTTTGACGACTTTTTACACCCTCGTTATACAAAAACTATTACACATAGACAAGTCAAATTTGGCACATTTACTCAAATATACGAACTATATCTCTATTCCAAATTCCAATAACACAGCTCAAACGGTTATTTAGATATAAACATCCAGTAATCGGTGAAGTTAATACATACTGAGGGATAGATCAAAAGTAATATCCCAGTTCCAGATGACCTAGAAAGCTGAAATTTGGCATCCCGATAGGTAATGTCGTAGTAACAAAGGGAAAAATCAGAAACTAGTATTTTTTTATCATTTTAAATTATTATTATTTTTTAAAAAATGTATGATATTAAAGTTTGGAACGCCTAGGTACGCATAAAGCAATACATGTTGCATGTTGCTATAATTTTTGTGTAGGCGGCTATTTTCTGTTAGATACTACGAAGTGCGCGCGAGTCCACTATTCCTACTAATATAAATATAAATACAAACTTTATACCTACTATACGTATGGATATATGTTTTTTACTTTTTCACGCCTAAACGGGTGGGCCGATTGACTTTTAATTTGGTATAATAAAAAATATAGCTTAGACCCCTGGAATAACATAATATACACTACTGTACCAAACTGTATAGCGGGTAAAACAGCTAGGCACAGCTAGTCACTAATAAAAATAGGTTCCTGGTACCTACGTGACAATTGTATATCCTATGTAAATACCTATCAATATATCGACTCACCAGCACAAGGCGGCTCAGTAACATAAAGGTAATAATATTAACATTGTTTACAATAAAAATAATGTATGTACCTATATCGCCTTGGTGCTAGTTGGTGTAAACATTTTAGATACCTACGTACCTGTAACGTATAGTCATAATATTATAGGTATGTGGCGGTATCTGGGGGCACGGCAGTGCCCCCGCCAAGTCGTCATTACAAGTCTTGTCGGCTTAGGTTTCTTTTGATCGAAATTCTAATCCAGTTCCAGATGATCTAAAAAGTTAAATTTCCATCCAGGTAGGCGTTAGGTATAAGATAGCTGGGTGAATATAGATAAATTTATCAGTAACTAGCATAGGCGGATTTAGGGGGGGGGGGCAGGGGGCCAAGCCCCCCCCCCCCCAGAAGCATTGTAGAATTACGAATTTTGCATATATTTCATGGTCAAGATTATATTTTTTTTCTCGGCGCTCGCAGCAAGCTGCTCGCGCACTTACTGTTAAGGATATTTGAACTTGCTTACTGTTCAGAGCGAGCTAAACTTACACTTTTCGTAGTAAAAATTATAATATTTATGCCCATCTGCACCTTGGCCCCCTCCAGAACCAAATCCTGGATCCGCCCTTGGTAACTAGTATTGTTTAAAAATCAATTGATTAGGTACAATATTCAAATCAATAGTGCACATAAATGCTATATATAAATAAGTACTAAATTAATTATAGGTATAGGTATATCGAAGCACGGCGAGGCTCACGGGCCGCGGTGCGACGGCCGTGCCATGGAGCAGTGGGGTGGGGGGAGGTGTAATAAAATAATCATTTGGTATTAATCTTATTATGACTGAGTGTCTTAAACCTATTACATACTAAAAAGTACTGTACAAAAAGCAATGATATCCCATCAAAAACATAAATGTAAAAAGAGAGCCAAGTTCAATATTACGATGTATGTACTCATAGTTACCTATGATTTGGTAGTTGACTTCAACGACAAAAGAAGTGAGATCTAAATGGGTGCCAAGTTCAATGGTCAGTCCTGAAAAATATTTACAACATAAAATATTTTATTACAATAACTTAAAAGATTATTTCTTCTTATCACTTAGAATTAATATTATTTTGAAGCCCAAAGTTTGACTTGGCTAGTTTTCATGGGTACCATACGACGAAGTATCATTAAAATAAGACAATAGATACTCTATTGTACACAACATAATGTTACAGAAAATACATAAGTACATAATTAAAATTAAAAATTACAATGTACAAATGGCGGTCTTATCGTTAAAGAGCGATTTCTTCCAGACAACCAATGGATGGAGGGGACTAATTTACACGATAAAAGACGGTGGCGCACTAATTAGCATTAAGTGCGTTTAATAGTGATCAAGCTAAAGTTAAGAGAGTACCTACCTAGTATATTATGAGAACTGGCCAAGTCAATCTTTGGGCTTCAAAATAATATTAATTCTAAGTGATAAGAAGAAATAATCTTTTAAGTTATTGTAATAAAATATTTTATGTTGTAAATATTTTTCAGGACTGACCATTGAACTTGGCACCCATTTAGATCTCACTTCTTTTGTCGTTGAAGTCAACTACCAAATCATAGGTAACTATGAGTACATACATCGTAATATTGAACTTGGCTCTCTTTTTACATTTATGTTTTTGATGGGATACTCTTACATTATAACCTAGTTATCATTATGATCAGGAGTAACAAACACGAGCAGGCACTTACCTACAAAATCTTTTATTCTTAACTGAGTCCATGATATTTCTATTAATAGATACCACTCTGTAACAAAGTAAATTGTTTGTTTGATTTTATATCTTGGAAATGATATTAATAGTAGGGGAGCCCTTGTAAACTTTGCTTATTTAACTTACAATTGATATATATTGAACGAGGTGGGACTCGTGACACACAACGTGATTACATATTTTTATCCACTATAAGAATGAACTAATAAATATACTGGACGTCAAAAAGGATAGATAAATAAATAAATATTTCAGGACATTTCACACAGCGCCACCTAAATGTTCATTAACTGTGACAACTTTTCGGACACCCCCACATACATACTTAAATAGCTTCTTCATATTCGTAATAACAACTTAACAGCCCTGCAATTAGCCTTTGTCCACAATCTCGCTTGACTTAAAGAAAATGCGGTCGATGATGTTTACGAAACCTGAAGGGACTTCGCTTTCCAACTGGTGTAACTGCGCCAAAAGGTATAAATAGTTTAAAATTAAAAAAAACATTTTTCATTTATGTTACAACTACCCCTGTCCACCCTGAGTAAACAATCGCCTTAAAACGAGAAATAACAATTTCAGTCGGTAAATCGTCAAATATAAACATTGCCGTAGGCTGCAATACCTACGCGTAATATCCCTTTCAGAAGATTATTTTATTGAAGTGTTACTGATGGACATTTTCTACTTGTACAGGGATTTCCATTGAAAATTGAACTAAAACTTTTTTATGAAATAGATGACTAACAAGTAGACGGCCCATCTGATTGTAAGAGGCTACCGTCGCCTATGGATACCTGCAATACCAGGGGTACCGCTGGTACGTTTCCTACCTTTCAAGACTCTGTTCACTTGCCTTTAGAAGAGTCCCATGTTGAAGCTTAATGGAAATACTGCAGGCGACTTAACACTTTACTAATGCTCTATTACACTAACTAGTGTTTTTGATTTCGGTTTTAGATTGATTCGAATAAAAAGAAGCCTATATTAATGCGATTTTGGGTCTAAGTTACCTACATATTACCTTAAATTTTTAATCAATCAGTTTGGCCGTTTTGTTGTTAAGCAACAAACACACACAAACTCCCACCATATACACTGACACACACGTAACTTTAGCCTTTTTAAAAGTGTGGAATTATAATTAGTGTAATATTCGATCAGATTATATAAGAGGGAGAAGAACTAAACTATTATTTAATTTTTGTCTTTATTACTCGAACACAGCGTGGGCTTGAGATAGTAAATAAAATAAATAAATATTTCAGGACATTACACACAGCGTCACCTAACCCCAGGCTTAGCAACTTAATGCTTGTATTATGGTGATTAGGATAACGGATATAATACTTATATACTTTTCTTTTGTAAATACATACTTAAATACTTAGACTTCTATCACCTTACAAAAACCATAACTATGGAAAAAACCATATAGAACAGAATAAATAAAATATGTAAAATCTGTACAAAATGTTGAATATAATATCTCTTCCTTCTTTGATATTAATATAATATAGTGCTTTGTTGAGATATATTCTTCAATGAGAATTTAATTTTTTATTGCGTTTACTTTAATATTTTCTTCGCTAGGTAAGAAAGCTCTGTCTATGTTCTATTTGTTTAGTAATTCATTGAGTCTTATGTTGTCGACGATAAGTACTCGTAGTGAGCCGTATTACAGGAATTGTCTTGCAATTTATTTCGTTCGGGAAATATTTTTCTTTGTTACCATTTATTTTAAAGTACGAACTTGAATCAAATATAATGAAAGGAATTCTTTCGACGAGTGTCTTATGTTCTAAGATGGTCTTATCCTGTGCACGACTTTGCTAAAAAATACGTTGTTACGCCATAATAATATTGTGAGTAGGTTAAGATTTAAACGACATTACGTCTACATAAAATATGCGACAATCTGAACAGATTGAAGCACGCTCGCTTTGTATAAAACTTATCTTGGTTCGTACTAGGTATCTTGTAATATTCGCTAAAATTTCAAGACAATAGTTCTACCCCTTTGCTAGTATCACTTTAGAGGTACTTATTTATTCATTGAAACACAAGCTAGTGTCATTTCGAAAAAAAGTAAAAAAAGACTGGAGTTAACTTTACTTTTAACGTTACTTTTTTTTAAGAGCACTGGATGTTAACGCTAGTCTTCCAGCACAAATTCATCTATGTATGTCGAATTTCCGCCGAGTAGTTTTAGTGGGTAGTTCCAACAATATTACGAGAAAATACTTCATTCACTTTTAAAAATGTCTGTTAAACAACATTGTGATTTTGCAAAATGATTTCCGGAAACGTAACCCATCAAGCTCCTACATAATTTATTTTTAAAAAAATTATAATATTCAATTTTGCGACCATTTTATCCCGTTTATCGATCGTTTGAAAAAGAAAACCGGTTTTTTAGGCTTCCGTAGCAAGCAAAGAAGCCTTATAATTTCGCTTTGTCCATCTGTCCGTCTGTCCGTACGCGGTTCTGTGGAGAAACTTTAAGTCCTAGAAAGCTGTTATTTTGCACAGATAAGGACAATAGTAAGGGTAAGAGAACGGTATTAATATAATAATTCAAAATTAATTAATTTAGGGTAGGTACCTCCCAAACATGTAAGATGGGGATGATATTTTTCTCTGGCTGATCCTATAATGTGGGGTATCGTTGAATAGGTATTTTAAAATGAGGGACGGGTTGCCAAGATACCTTTTTGATTTAGTAATCCATTTAAAAGATATTCAAAATTAAAACTTTTTTCGAGCGTACATGAGTTACCTATATTCATGCCGGCTACCTATTTACGTCTATACTTAAAACCGATATTGCATACTAAATACAAACATTCGTACTTATGCCAAGTCACAGATAAAATAATACTAGACCAAGTGAACCTATTTGATGCGCTACTCGTTCAAAGTTACTGAACAGTCTAAGATCTTAGTTACCTACATACGAAACTTGAAACGTTCCCAATCAGTTATTTAGGTACACGTAGTTTTGTGCAGAGCTGTCCGGTATCGACCACATAATATCCAAACATTCGCATTAATATTATGGAGAGAGTGGCAAAGGGGATGCTGGCGTATTCTGGGAAATATTTATTACATTTGTTGCACCCCACGCTTATGACCGCTAAAATGTAGCTTGAACGTTATTCCTGCATTCAAATTGCAGTATAACTTTGTGCTTATGATCGGTGTAGAAGTACTAAGTACTGTATGTAGTAGATAGATAAATATTCGCATTTGTAATAATTCGAAATAATCAATTAATCTGTAATTATAATTATATTACTACTAATTGCGCTATTGCGTTGGACCGACCTACCAAATTGTATAAGGACACAATTCGCTTAGTCGCAAAGAAATTACAAACACGATTCAATTATTTTAAGTTCGATGCTTGTGGTCATGCCAAACGGGAAGTTTCTACTCCTCCAAAATTAAAAATAATTTTCCAAATCATAATAGAAGTAACAAACATACAACATACTTGAAAACTCTCAATTTTAGTTATTTAAAAGGAGTTTGAAGATTTTTGTATAGACCGTGGAATACCTACTGGTCCGCCATTTTGATTTCTATTTAGATCGCGGCCTACGACGCAACCTATAGAAAAAAAAATCGATAGCTCACCATCAATAGTACGAGATCAAAAATATACTAAAACCCACGCTCGTAAAGTTTCGGAGTTGTTAAGCGTCAAAGTAGTCGTCAAATCTTGAAACTCTCTAAGTAGTGCTTTTGCACTTTTCAAACGACAATGTGCAACACGTACGTGTTCCACGTAGGTTTAAATTGGAATACTTCTTCCTCTTTGCTTTTCATATCTAGCTATCAAAATATGCGCCCTCAGCGACATAAAGCCGTCTCGATCCTTCTCGTAAGTTCAGAACTTGCAAATTGTGTACAGAACGCAGATATTGCAAAGTTCGAATGATATTAAATAATTGCATTGCCGACTTTCCTGCTTTGCGCGCAAATGCTTTGACTGAAAGTTGTATTTGGATATTCGTTATTTACTTTTACGTTTGTGTTATAATATCAGCTTGCGGATTCGCTCGCTTGTAGGACTGAGTTGAGTGGCCTGGCCTACCTATGTCTAACAGTGGATCAACGTAGACTGATGATGATAATGATGTTAACAGATCAGTCAGTCAAGCTTTCCTTTTATATAAATACGGATTTTAATTATGTACATTCTATGCTTTTTAAAATATAACATGACAAAATTCTAAACTGACAGAAAACGCAGCCGAAAAATTCCTATGAAAACGCTAAAAACAAATTTCTTAAGGTTACACATCTTTCATTAAGTGAAGTATCAGAAATTACTGGGCACATATAACACTGAAATCAACCTACCTATTACCTATATACAAAAAAATCAGCTCAGTCGGTTCAGCTGTTTTAGTGTGAATGTCATAACACATATCAGCATTTAAAATATATCAATAGAATCGTAAGATCCTGCGAAAGACGTGATCAAGTCCAAGGTGTAATATGCTGGCGTGTCGCAAAAGGCAAAATGTCTAATCGTTTCGTTCACTCAAATAAATAAAAATTTGCTGGTTGTTTCAGTTAAAATAAAATCTCAAGTAGAGCTAAATAGTGACGATGTTGACGAAGTCTTACCATATACTCGTATCAAACTTTCCTCTTTTAACAGGAATCCTTTGAACGCCTCAACCCTAGAGCGTAGTGTACCGAGAGAGTTTAACTAAATACACAACTTACTCTGTAATAAGACAGAACTCTGTCTGAATGTAGTGAGTTAGTGTTAGGATGCTATTTGCCAATGCGAGGTATTAGCAATAAGTTACTGCTCTGATATTCAATGTTTGTTTGTTGTACTAGCGCCAGAATCCTTTGTCGACATCTTTCATCTGTTCAGGGGTTTGTGCTTTGCGTTGATAGACCAGTCAGTCACACTTTTCATAATATATTCACCTACAGATGTATTGATCTACCCCTTTGACCAACAATGCGAAATATCTTATCTTTTTTTTTATTCGTTATATAGGTTAGTCTTTGACCACGATCTCATCTGATCTTAAGCGACGATGCGGTCGTAGATGGTAGCAGACTAAACTTAGAAGGCGGGACAAATCCCTCCTTGGCTTCACCGAACATCATGCCGGAACACAGTCGTAATGACCGCTTGGCGACACGGTTTTGTCCAGTGGGTAGTAACTAGCCACGGCCGAAGCCTACCACCATTATAAATTATCTTAAACTTGCAATTTCTGCAATGTTGGCGAGCTTGCGTTGCTTGCGTTATATGTCTTAGGCAATACTAATCTTACCCATACAAAATACTAACCCCTAGACCTACATCTGCCACGCGACAGTAGATTTTGTTTATTTGACGACCATAAGAAATGACAACCCTACATATTATTATGTTCCAAATATTTGTCCACAGGTTCAGCACACACGTGATGACGCGGATGATCAACATGCCCTACTGGGCGAAAATGAGCGTGTTGTTCGCTAAGATGATGCATTCCATCTGCACTCGCATCAACCCCGACGATTTCTTCAAGGTTGTGAAACCACCGTTCTTCACTACGAATAATCAACACGACAGCTCAGAGTTTTTGGGGTAAGTTGTTTTTTTATGCACAGATGCTCTCTTGATGTTAAGAGATAACGCTGCCCATTATAATCAGAACAGTGTCACCCAGGATTTCTTCATTTCTTCAGATTCTAAGTGCACTGCACCAACGCTTCTTACTCAAGAGTCATAAGATGTCAAGACTCTTTTAAATGACTGATTCAGTACTATGTTGTCGGCAGGAGACCTTAAAAAGTTATTTAACACGATCTCGCCTATGTTATGCGTAGAGGAAAAACAAACTCATTTCCAATTCTTTTAATGTTATTTTCGTCTTGTAAACAAGAGCCTTAGAAGACTTAATTATTCGTTCTAACTGTCGCTGCGGTTTATTTTTTTCAATACAAAACTTGAAGCAACCATTTAAACGGAAAAATTCTATTAAAAACTAAACGGCTTCGTCCGCACGCTATTTTTAATACCGTGTTTGAAAAATGTTTTATTAGGAACGCGGTTATAGGGGTATTCGCGAATAGTTATTCCATATTTCGAGTACTAGTGAAGCTTTATAGAGTACATTTGTTTTGTATCTAAGGGTGAGAGTTTAGAGTATCGGAAATCGGAATGTTACAAAGTGAGCTATTTTAGTTATTGGTTTCGGAAATTCCGTCCTATTTTATTGCCGGTACTCTACGACTGAACCTAACAAGTGAAATTTTAAAAATACTTTTTAAAAACAAGCTTTAATTATCATTACCATCTTGCATCATATAGTACTCGTCAAAACGAATCAAATGAGCCCAAACTCGATGGGGTTGCGTTGTTTAATGACAGAGTTCCTATAGCCACCTTCCAGCTCCATCATCAGATCAGCTCGATGTTATAAAAATATTGCATTGTCATCCGATTTACACACGCATGCAAATTTTCAGCTCAATTGGAAACCGGGAAGTGGGTCAAATCAAACTTGCAAGATTTGATTACAGACAGACAGACAGACAACAGACAGGTGAAAGTAATATAAAGCTTGTAAAAAGAAAACAATGTCAGGTTATAAAATACCAAATCGAAAAAAAAAGGTTAGTTTCCTAACTTTTCTAAAATATTTTTGACAAATTTAGGTAAAAGACGCCTCTTATCTTTGGATCAGTTTATTTCCTTAAAACTTTTTACTTTTATTGTTTAAAAGTGAAGTTATCCGATAATAGGCAGCCTTTCTTGCTGGCATAATGTTACCAGTCCGCTGCGTTAAAGCCCGTAATATAGACCAGTCCACCTTTAGATTAAAATAGTTAAGTATCGCAGCCCAAAGTTTTGCATTGTTAATGTACTCGTAGCTACATTATTCGTATTTTACTACTAACTTTACCGCTAACCGCGGCTGCGCTTAGCCAGCATTGATTTAATTGTCTGTTATTTGCTTTTTACGCTAAACAGCCACTTTAGTGTTGAATCTCACCCGTGTTTTTTTTTAAATATTTGTAACAGTAATATCATCATCATCTCAGACATTGGACGTCCACTGCTGAACATAGGCCTCCCCTTTGGACTTCCATATGTACCGGTTGGAAGCGACCTGCATCCAGCGTCTTCCGGCGACCTTTATAAGGTCTTCTGTCCACCTTGTGGGTGGACGTCCTACGCTTCGTTTGCTAGTCCGTGGTCTCCACTCGAGCACTTTTCGACCCCATCGGCCATCCGCTCTGCGCGCTATGTGGCCTGCCCATTGCCACTTCAGCTTGCTAATCCGCCGGGCTATGTCGGTGACAGTTCGTCTACGGATTTCTTCATTTCTGATTCGATCACGTAGAGAAACCCCGAGCATAGCCCTTTCTATAGCACATAATAGTAATATAATATTCTTTAATTATAATCCACTTGATGGAAAAAATATTGTCACCATCCCTTTTAATGTTTTTAATTAGAAAGTAAGAAAAATGTAGTATGAGTAACAAGTGAATAAAATAATAAAACAGCCTAAAGTTTTTTTATAATGTATCTCTTTTTCACTCTTTTTATTTAAATAAAAAAATTAGATGCTTAATAACAGATGGACACAAGATGCAGATAGAAAAAATCTATAAAACATGTCTAACGGACTTTGTCCCAGACTGATCGAATGTGCCAGAAGTCTTTATTATTTATGACTCCCATATTCCTTTTTACAATTCACATATGATTATCGAATGATGGAGGTCACCGAGGTGGCCAAGAACAATATTTTTTACATGTCATTCATGCATGAACTGAGCATAAATACATAAAGAAATATTATAAAAAGGCTTTTCAGGACTTAAGCAAGATAAGCTTGTAAACAACAGTTTCCAGATGAAATTTTGTGAAAGAAATTATTTTAAAATTTGTTAAAATGATTTCCTGGTCTCATCATAAAGAGGTTATCTTTTAGCGATTTTATAGTAGTTAGCTTAAGGATTAAGGAGTGCTATTAAAATGTAACATGAGTCTTAATCTTATAATTCGAATTTTTCTGTAAATATTCACCTCTTTCAATATATTTTTCTAGTCTGTACTGTCCCACTGCTGGACCTGAACCGTGGTGGACCAGCCTTTTAATAACACGTCTCTTTATTAAACGTTGACGCCTACATTTGAATTAATTATAGGTTAACCTATTAACACGATGTCGCCCGATCTTAAGTAATGATGCGGTCGAAAATGCTAACAGGATAAAACCTAGAAGGCATGATAAATCCCTCCCTGGCCTTATCCCTGAACATCATGCCGGAACACACTCGCAATGACCGCTCGGCGCTACAGTTTTGTCCAGTGGGTGGTAGTTGTAACTAGCCACTGCCGAAGCCTACCACCAGTACAGCGAGTAGGAAAAACTACATAAATAACTAGTGAAATTTAAAAAAAAAACTTATTGAAAACAAGCTATTATAATTATTATTTTACCATCTAGCACCAAAGCACTCGTCAAGACGAATCAAATGAACTCGGGGTATCGTCGTTTAATTTCGGAGTTCCTATGGCCAACTTCCAACTCCATCATCAGATCAGTTCGATGTCAATAATATTGCAATGTCATCCGATTTATACATGTATGCAAAATTTCAGCTCAATCGGAAACTGGGAAGTGAATCAAATTAAACTTGCAAGATTTGATTACAGACAGACAGACGAACAGACAGCCAACGGACAGGTGAAAGTTAATAAAAGCTTGTAATTATATAGTTATATACCTATCTTCTTCTTCCTGCCCTTATCCCACACTAGGTAGGGTCGGCACAACACGTTTTTCTCCTCCATTCTGCTCTATCATCCGTCATATCTGCATCCACTCCTCTAGCACGCATATCCTCTTTCACACAGTTCATCCAAACCTTTTTCGGGCGCCCCCTTCCCGGATTACCACCTATCACCATATTCATGGACTTTTTGGTAACATGATTTTCATCCCTCCGCATAATATGTCCATACCAGGACAATCTTCCACTCTTTAATTTCTCTGTCACTGGTGCAACTTTCAGGCTTCCCCTCACATACTCATTTCTGATTTTGTCCATTCTTGTCACTCCACACATCCACCTCAACATTCTCATCTCCGCTGCATGCACTCTCCTTTCATCCGCAACTTTCGTAGCCCAGCACTCCGATCCATACAATACGACAGGTCTTATTACCGTCTTGTATATTTTTCCTTTCAATCTAAGGGGCATTCGCGGGTCGTAAGTTGTTCCTGAGACCTGTCGCCACTTCATCCAGCCAGCATTTATTCGGCTCGCAATATCGCGGTCGATGTCGCCATCGTTTTGTAGGACAGAGCCGAGGTACTTAAAATCGGAGCAGACTGGCAGGGATACACCATCTAAGGCAATCGGGGTGAAACTGGAGAGACCGCCAAAATCGCAAAACATGTGTTCTGTTTTGGTCCGCCTGATCTTAAGCCCCACGTTCTCCAGTTTCTCCTGCCATTTTACCAGTCTCCTCTGTACGTCAGGCCCTTCCTCCCCAACAAGCACAATGTCGTCGGCGAACAGCATACACCAAGGTGCCTCCTCCTGTATGTCTGACGTCAAAGCATCCATTACCAGGAGGAACAAATAGGGGCTCAGAGCCGACCCCTGGTGCAAGCCTACAGCCACATTGAATATAGTTATATACCTATGTGCGGTTATAATAAACCCTAAATTTGTTTTTTCCAGATACCTATTCCAATTGCTCCAGTCGTTTGAGAACCGCTCCGATCGTAATTTCGACTACACGAAGCCGCCTGTGCTGACCACTGCTACCCGTTGGCCACGCCCTATGCAATCGACCTCTACGGCTATGTAAGTATAATCTTAATAGGGTAGTTGACGAGGTCAACATTTTTAAAATACAATTTATCAGTCCGTAATTTATATTATAGAAAAATATTCATATTATGTTTGCAAATAGAATAAGTAATGTTAATGATTTTATAAGTTTTTGGGCGAACACGCGCTTCGTCGATTCTACATATCAATTCGGCACGGAATTGGAACATTTTTCACACAACATCATATCACAGTTACAATACGCAATCATATATCTTTTCACTCACGCAGCCTCACATTCAAAATCAGAATCATACCCATGCTTACAACACTCAGGTTCACAAGGACACAGACTCAAACGCGCTCTCACACTCATTCACAACCACACTCAGACTCAAACGCGCTCTCAGACTCATTCACTAGTACACTTAGACTCAAACGTGCTCTCAGACTCATTCACAAGTCCACTCAGACTCAAACGCACTCTTACACTTATACGCACACATAGACTCACATGCACACAGACTCTCACACCCATATTATAGTCGTGTCCTCACCATCGACTCTGCTCCACGCAACCTTTTTCTAGGATAATACCCGTTGTATTACTAAGTTCAAAAAAATGGACGAAAAGACGCCATTTTTTTTGATTTTTTCCTGGATATAGGTTGTGTAAAGCAAATTCGAGACTCATATGCACACTTACATTAACACCTACGCTTAGACTAACACGTGTATACTCAGACTCAAATGCACACGCTCAGACTCACATGCACACGCTCAGACTCAAATGCACACTAACACTTACACACGCGCACACGCTGGCATTTTGCACAATTTTTGAATAAGAATTTGACAAAGACAAAGAATTTGTAAAGCGCGGGCTTAACACGTGTGTTGTACACCTAGGTTTAACCGGCTAAACCTAGGCGTAGCCACACTTCGGACTTTAGCCGAAACATATACAAAGATTTAATTAAATCCATTTTTTTTTGCAGGGAAATTGAGTACGGCGAGCCATCAGGTTCATCCAAACCCAGTGGCAGTGGATTTGGTAAGTTCATTTTTAAATTGTAATACAACACACAATGACACCACACAATAAATCAAACATTCTAGAGGGATAGGGATGATGACAACATTAAAAATTGATAATCTAGTTATATTTTTTTATTCATCTATACAATTTAAAATTGCTAAATATAACGCTTATAAGTTTTTGGGAGGTGACGTATTTAAGTACGAAATGTTCTGACCAAGTATGTACTTAAAAATTACGTTATGGCCTTCCCATCAAGCAATTTTAGTGCGCTTTGTAGTATCTCACCCGTTTTTTTTTTCAATATTTTCTAATAGTACTTCATTGTCACAACATTTTAAAAGCTGAGGTAATTGGGTGCCCCCTTCGGGTATATTAGCAATCATTTCTTACACTTGAATCCTGCAACACTTATAATATCTTTTTTGGCACGGACCAGCAGCATGCTTACAAAATATTCCTTATTTTAGCGTCCGGCTCGAGTGCCCTCAAGCGTTCGAAGGATTGCGAATCTCACTTGCCTAAGAAGCGATTGCGTGTCGTTGAATCGGCTTACATCGGCCGACGCAGCTCTTTCATAGACTTTATCTTCGGAGGAGTTCTTCTTACTCGGGTGGAGTGCTCCGAATGTCATGCCACTTCCATTTCTCGTGACGTATTCAGAGATCTGCAGCTGGCATTCCCTGATAAGCCTGAGGGGTGGCAACACAGCGTCCAGAGCCTGTTAGAGTTTTACTGCACCAAGGAAAGGTTGACTGGAGACAACCGGTACCACTGCCGTGACTGCGGATGCCTCCGCGACGCCGAGAGGAGCGTCCTCATTGAAACCACGCCCAAGTATCTGATACTTGTGTTGAAGAATTTCAAGTAAGTTAACATATTTTAAGTTTTGCTACTCTTTAGTAGCGTGTGGCATGTCTGACGAACAACGGGCCCGACCTACCACCTTATGGGCACCAGAGGAAAGTATGACGGGTCGAGCTTGATTCCTCTGCAAGCTTGGCTTTTTACGGTTCCGTAGCCAAGTGGCAAAAAACGGAACCCTTATAGATCGTCATGTCTGTCTGTTCGTCCGTATGTCACAGACACTTTTTTTTATTTTAACCGAGAGGAATGGAGCAAAAGAAGGGAGGTCTTCGCTCACAGTGAGATGAACCAGGCTGAAAATAATTCGTTCTTTGTGCCGACTAAATAGGTGTTTGACCGGGATTGACCTGCTAGTTAAAGATGAATTTAGATACGCTTGGGCTCGAAGCGTTATTGGTTGGTGGTTTGTTATTATATTCAATTCAATGCAAAATAGATCACTGCAAGAGATTGGGGAGATGACAGAATTAAAGGGTGGCCTGGCCAATCCCTGGCAGTGGACAATTGATAGTATGATGATAATAATATGATGTTATGATAATAGATTTTAATTAAGCAACAAATATATCAGTAATAAACCAAGGGAACACTGACTCTTGGGCCACAGCTAACGCTACTCCAAAAGTCAGGGCGCCAATTATTTTTAAGTTAAAATTTTTGTAATTCTTAAATAAATATTTTTTGAATAATTTTGTATTTGAATAAGTAACGTGAGTAACGTGATTTTGTTTGTTTGAAATGGTTTCAAGTGAAATTACAG